>CAWUFW010020246.1:0-157408 GCA_963921515.1 Calotriton arnoldi | reverse complement strand
ATCACTTTTTCTTGAAGTTTCTTGTGCCTGTCTTCAATGTCATCCCCACAATATTTAGCATATTTCAAAATCCCATCAATAGGCTTTCCTTGCCAACATAACATGTGTTGCTTAATCATTTGACAAATCTCTGGTTTTAGACCATAAACAAATCGATAGACAAACTGACTCATATTTTTGTCTCCAATATCTTCAAAACCACTATACTGTTTGAACACCTGTAATAGACGTTCATAGTAGGCATGTACCGATTCATTTGCTTCTTGGGTAGTTCTGTCTATTTTCACCCAATCTGTTTCTTTTGGTGGTATTTTCCCTGTCAAATAAGTTATTACCTGGTGATACTTCTTCACATCATTTGATGGAGCACCTGTCTTTGGATCCCTAGGATATTCTTCACTAGGCCAGTCGATTGTAATTTTACAGTCTGTCCATAAATCGGCAGGTACCACTATGTCAAACAAACCATCTAGGTCCTTTAACAAAACCTTTGAAACTTTCACAAACCTGTCAACCTGCTTGTACCATTCAATTGGTTTTTCTCTCAACTTTGGAAAATTATTTGTAAATGAAAAAATGTCTTGCCTGCTCCATGGGACATGAACATAACCTCCTCCTGGAACTTCCCGCATCGGGTACATCTGTTCTACCTTTCCTGTTTCCTTCAATAAATACTCGGATGTCATTCTATTTGAACGTGCTTCTTCCTTTTTCTTTGTGCATCTAGTTTTCCATTTGTCCAATTCTCCCCATTTCTGTAATACTGTCATTAATTCTTTAACTTGTAATTTTCTACCAGATGTATTCATATTTTCTAAGTCTTTGTCAGTAAATTCTGCTCTATATGGTTTCTGCAATACTTTTGACTTCCTTATTTCAATTCCCATCTCTGAAGCCAAGTCCGTTAATTTTTCATGGAATATTTTTACATTTCTGGTTATGCTCCTACATACGAACAATAGTTCTTCTTCACTGTAGGTATTTAAAGGATCTACTCCTACATTGCCTGCTATCATTTCTTCTAACTCAACCTTTAATTTATAAATGTCCAAAATCTTTGGGGGTGAACCTTGTCTGTCTATTCTTTGTGCCCATCTTTCTAAGTCTTCTGGAGTTACTACTGTGGCACTTTTAGTTCCTGAAGATGTTATTATATTTACATCCTTTGAGCAACCAGGTGTGGTTCTTCTAGGGGGCTATTTGCAGATTCTCGAATAGGCAAATCCATTAGTGAAATCATAGATTCACAATCACTGATATGATCATCAATTATTACAGCTTCATGTTTAGGAATATCCACAGGTGTAGTCATAGCTAAAGGCTTCGGGCAATTTACTTTGTCGCCATATAAAGGGACCACGGGACCAATGGTTACAGGTATGGTCAGGGAATCAGGATGTACATTCAACTGTGTTATTTACTGTATTAATTCTGCTCTGTTTCTGTCTAAAGCCTCTTTTTCCTTATCCTGAAGTACTCTATTTACTGGTGGATTATGCAGTACTCGAGGTACTAACGGTGTTCTCAAAACCGGTGCACTTGGGGAACATCCACCCAACTCTTCCTGGTATGGTGGAGGGTTCTTTAATATTTCTTCCATGAATTCATCTTTGGATTCTCCAAACCCTGTCATGTGTTTAGTCTTTTCCTTGCATTTGCTCCCTAGCTGCTCATCAGCCATAAATACCGGATACAAACCCTCAGAAATCATTGCTCGTCTCCACTGTTTCATCTGACTTTCTCTTGACCCATTCTGATATCCAGGGAAAAATCCCCTATAACCCCTATTGCTCCTGGGTCTATCACGTTCAAATGCTTCTGTCTCCCATTCTTCCAGGGCTTCGTACTGCGTTAATCTTGGTCTGGGTTCTAATTCATTCATTCTCATTCTTAAATTTTGAAGAATTCTCCCATTGAAAGTACCATTCTCTGGGAAAGCTAATACTCCGTCATCTTTTGTATATTCTATCCAATTTTCTAACCATACACAAGTATGATAACCCCTCTCCATCATCATGAATGAGGCGGGCGTTTTTGCTGGTGGAATGAGAATTCCTTCCCTAGTTTTGATTGGCTTATCTTTCTTAAAATAATTCTTAATCTTTTGTAGGGATGACAATTTTCTCTTCTCTCCGTACATTTTGGGTAAATATCTATGTATTGAATTACATTCTGCAAAACCTAAAAATCTCCTGTCTGGACGGGTTCCTATCAAAGTCGGGTCGTGTTTCCACATACAATATCCACTATCCACTAATATTTCGATTTCTATTCTGTCAACCAATCAAATTCCAGCTATCATTTGTCTCGGAACCAATCCTAGCGCGGCTTTTCTGTGACGTCTATTCACTCTCTCTGATGACCCCTCCTTTACAATCTGCGCTTCTCTGTGCCTCGCTGTGTCGACCAATCCCAGCGCGGCACCTGTGACGTCAGTATTACTACTGACCCCTCCTTTCCAAGACTCGCTCCACACCCGCTGTTTCAACCAATCCCAGCGCGGCGTTTGTGACGTCAGCTCTACTCCGACAGCTGACCCTCCCTTTACAAAAATGGTACGCAAATATTGTTCTCAATGCTTCTTATTAAAATTCAGTAACAACATAAAACATTCGTTATCTTGTCAGCTTCCCTAAATTGAAAAGGATAGATTTCTCACACGTAGTAAAACCCTTCCGTTTACTAGACATACACTATGAGTAAAACCCTTCCGTTTACTCTTCACGTAAGCTTCGGAAATACCTGCTACTCCTTCAATGTTACCCTTTCTAGGTGATATAACTTCAAATTTTCACCAGCGTATTCCTTTGCTGTCACTCACACACACAGAGTCCCTAACACGTACTGATAGCCCTGCTTAACTTTTCAGTACTATTTCTGCCTGACAGATAACCTCACTGCAGTATGGCTTCCACTTACCATCCGCTATTCAAATTCCCCGGGGATTTCTAGACAACATAAAACAAAACTTTTAAAATGGATGTTAGTTCATAAAAATAAAATTCTCATTACCCAATTAACAAAGTATAACCATCCTCTGATAGCCAGAAAACTGATCCAGCGGGTTACTAGCAACAAACATTCATACAAAAAATACTCACCTGGGCCCATTCATTCACGCTAACTAATAATCACCGCTGGTGGGAATCAATTGTACTCTTTATCAAAATCCCTGCTACCAATTACCTTTTCTGATTGAAGAGTAATGACTTACCAATGGACCTTTGATAACTGGGGTTGAAATGAGAATATACAAGACATAATTTTATCAAACACCTGAAATAACCACTGACTCAGGAAGTTTTAAAATGTTTATCTAAATTCTTTAGCAGAGTAAATTACAAACCACATGGTACTTAATCGCATATCAAGGAGGAAGCACACTATATAATCACCTATTAATCACAAATGACGGTCCCTCAGAAAGGAGAAGATAGAGACAGCAGTACAACTAAAGATTACGCATTTATAGTTATCTAAAGGTGTGAAAACCAAACCCCTTGGCCAAGGAGTTGGAAAGATGGGTCCCAAGAAGGATGAAGACCAAGACCTCCGGACCATGTTCAGGACAGGATAGGTGACCTCTCTACCAACGACGCCTGCGTCGTTCCCCTCTCTGACACTTCGTTCCTCCTCGATTCTTCCGCGTCTTCCTCTATTAGAGTCCGCCGCCCCCACCTCAGGACCTCTTCGGACAGCGGTTCAGTCTGCTCTTTTCTGCAATAGCATCGATTCTCTGCTACAGTATTTGTTCATCTGTGCTCTCTGAGCGCTGAGCTGCTCCTCCTAAGCTAACTGATTAACTAATTCTATATCTATTATACCCTTCTACGCCCATGTACCTCCCATTAATGTTTCAAATTTATGGGCCCACTATTTCTGATTGGACAGGGACAGGGGTTGATACTCACACCATGCCATTTTAGTTCAATTTTCTTAAGCCGATTGTTTTAAAATACCGCCCCTCTCAATTAATACATTTGCTTTATTTCCCACCCGCTTCACAACAATTTTAATACAATGTGTATACAAAATGTATCAATTTGTAGGACATTTCGGATGAACTGTGAAGGTGATCAGCTGGTCATGTCCTTGGACATCTTCCAAGTTGACTTCATCGCTTTCCTTTGTTAGTTTTCAGGGCGCATGCGCAAATCACATGGTTTCTTGAGTTGCCGTTTAGTCAACCCAGGCCCACTTTACGAACTAATAGAAAATCAAAGAAGAAACATATTAAAATCAAAAATAAATGTTTTCACTGTATACCCCCTACTTCTACTCTACTCCCATTTAATTTTAAATGTCTATCCCGCATTAGTAGCGTTAGGATACCACATTATTAATTGCAGCAATGCGAAAGCTTTAGCATGTGAGAACATTGAAGCGGCCTTTTTAGCATATACTGCGCAGAAGCAAAGGATTCCCTCCAAGCAAAGAAAGACGTCATACCACTTGACATGGTTGACACATGCGCAGTAGAGTTCCCGCGTTTTAGCGGCCATTTTGGATTAGACAAGGATTACTTATTAGCGGAAAACACATAGGCAAGCATCTTCTAGATAAATATATTTGTGTTGCACGTTATTAATAAGACATTACATGGTTTTTAATACAAATAAATTAATACTGTGAGAAGATTGCTTCCGAGCAAGTCTCATTGTGAGTCCTTGCACCATCAAGGTCTAACGTGTATTATCGTACAGGCAAATGTTTACTCAACTGTCGAGCTACTTCAAGGACTGTTACAAGATATCTCAAAAGTTATCCCATTTAGTGAAGCAGAGAACATGCTCGGAGAATGTGTTGCCCTATATTTTATGATAGAAAGTGTCCCTGTGTAATTTAACAATTGTTTGTATGGTGATGGTGCTAATACATGGAAGAACTATCTTAAACCATATGATGAAAATATGCTACATCGTTGGTTCACAGTGGATACATTCTTGGAAGAGACTGTTCAGTCCCCTCTAAAATGCCTGGGAAAAAATGCTCAAAGAAATATATTTTGCATGAATAACTATGAAATATGATTTTGAGGTCAAATAGATTCTACTTTCTTTTAATGTAGAATAATAATAACCACTGAAACAGACTGACCAGAGTTTTGTTAGAGTTAAAGAGTCCGTTTGGAGAAAATTGATCTGCATTTGTCTGAGACGCTCCTCACATTTTGACAATGATCTACAATTCGGGCCAGCACTAAGACTTTTGAAATTCTGCCAGAGTTATACTTTGACTGGCTCCTGGAATCTTGGCATATTTGTTGATTTGTGTGGCATATCTGGCGTCCACTGTGTCTGTTTCCTTTCACAACTACCTTGTATTGCCTTGCCCTCCAACCCATTCTATTTTTGTGTTTCAGGTATCCCTGTGGACCGAATATCAGTTCTACAGATTTAGACTGCAAAAGAATGCAAGATCTGAATGTCTATCTTTCACAGATGTTTAGCGGCTCTTATGAACTTGCTCACGTATGTAAAATATATTTTAAATGTTTTTCATCGATGCACCTGCACATGGAAAGTGGCCATGGTTTATGAGCTGACCTGTGACTATATATAACACCCTGCAATTGTTAAATTCTAAACCTAGTTGCTGCAAGCAGGCTTTCAATTAAAATGTATAAGGTCATTACACAGCAGCCATCATTTTAGTGGAAGAGTTAATAATTGTACACATACATTCTTATCACCACTTCTCATGTTTCTGCTGCATTTCTACTCTGCATTATTATGTATACAAATTGAAATGGAAACATCGAAGTTAAATTGCATGCCGATCTGAAAAAAGAAGACAACAGTTTTGGTTACATGTAGTGAAAAACCTTCAAATATTCGTGATATTATGTGGTGATGTTCTAATACAAAAAGAAGAGAGACATATAATACTAAGCTTCAAATGCACATCGTTTAACATAGCAGCAAACACTCAAATATGGTGATGGTTCTTAAGCTTAAATATGAAGATATTCCATTTTTGTTCCCCAGCATCAGTGAAAGTGAGAGAAATGTTGCATAAATACTATTATTTGCATGTTATCAGTGTGTGTAATGGCACAGACGAGCTAAGGGAAATTTACAAAAGTACTTTGTTCTGTCAATACTGTCATCCAAGACAAGGGAAGAGAAACTGAAGGTTTGGTCATTTTGGAGTTCGATATTGACCAAGGTGAGAAATTTTCCATCTGCTTTTTATTCACAATTAGTCAGGTCGAAAGCACAAATAAAGCCCTAGAATCACATTTCAAAGGGATTCATAATCACAATCTTGACAGCAGGATTTAGTGATTACTGCAGTTTGAACTTCCCTACAATAACACACTTTCCTGTGTAATAACTGAGTATCCAAGATACATGATTTTCTCATTGACCCCATTGTCAGGAGCCAACAACATAATGGTACACAAACAAATTGTTCCGAATGCTGGTGAAGCGCATCTGATAAAATTCACGGTTTCTTTCTGATGCTAAAAGAGGAAAACCCTGTCCAAATGACTTTGTTAGAAATACAGTTAGATTTGGCACAAGAACGTGGGGGTTTCGGCTCCCTCTCCAATTTAGAAGTAATGTCTTCTCTTTGTATCAGTTGAACTTGGTGGTGATTGGACGACTCATTCTAGTATCACCAGCCATTAAATATTTCATACTCCATTCCTATACTCTGTGCCATAATAAACCTGTATATGCATGTAACTCAAGACAAGACATTTGTTGATGCTGTTGGAGCAGTGTATAGTATTTTTTTTATTTATAATTTTATTTATAAAGTTTTATATAGCGCGAACAAGATCCCGAGGGATATCAGAGCGCTTTACAAAGGACGGAAAGGAAGTCAACATCCAAATAATGACAATAAATATGGAAGCACACCCGGAGGTTATCGCCTTCCTTCTAACCACCTAACCGAGTATTTCACAGACAAAAGAGACACGGATAGTAGTACAATAACCAGGTATGAAGCAGGCTTTGAGAGGAGATATAACCTGCGGAGAAGAAGGGCCTAATTCCAGTATCGGTCTTAGGTAGGGATAAACAGACATAATACTCGCACACATCGGACCAATGAATCACGGGGAGTAATACGCTAAGCAAAGATAAGACAGGCTTCTACAATGCGGTGAGGAAGCATAACAACAAAAGAGTGAACAATGGTTGCAGTCAAAATGAGGACAAGCACGTGATCATTGTCTACATTTAAGGTAAAAATGTGTTCATTAGGAATCTTTTGGCTTCCAGTTTGAAAGTAATCGTTGAAGAGATTGTGCGTACTTCCGGTGGAAGAGAGTTCCAAATCCTAGGGGCAGCTCCAGAGAAGGCTCGGAGACCAGTTCTCTTTTTTTGAAAAATGGGAGGTTTCAGGAGGAGGGTGATAGCACTTCTTGAGGCTCTGCCACCGCAAGATAGTTCCAGATTTTGCGTTAGGTACTTTGGAGTTTTGAGATGCAGGGATTTGTGCGCCAAAACGGCAATCTTTAGCTGAATTCGAGCTTCAAAGGGCAACAAATTAAGAGATTTTAAAATAGGAGATATGTGCTCTCTACGTTTAGTATCTGTAACCAGTCTGGCCGCTGTGTTCAGTGAAGCCCTTAGGGGAGCCAGCGTGTATTTGGGAAGGCCACAGAGTGTGGCGCTACCATAGTCCAGTCTCGGTAGGACCAGAGCCTATACCACATGTTTAAAGTCTTTTTGTGGGAGAAATAGTTTTATGTTTCTGAGTGTCCTCATTAGGTGATTAGCTCCCTTACAGACATTGCTGATATGATTTTTCATGTTCAAGTGATTGTCAAGGGTGATTCCGAGATATTTGGCTGAATCAATGATAAGAGGGGAGCAGTTGAAGGCAGTGAGGAGATTCAACCAAGGGTCTAGCTTGGTGACATGGTTCGGGGGAGAGATGAGAAGAAATTCCGTTTTAGAAGTGTTTAGTAGTAGATGGTTCTCCGTTAACCAGTTTTGTGTAATATTTAAGGTAGTGTTGAGTGAGATTAGGTTGTCCGGGGATGAGATTTTCACATAAAGTTGTGTGTCGCCCGCGTACATATGGAAGAGAGTGTTCGTAGCGTTTAGAAGATTAGCTAATGGTTCCAAGAAAAGGTTGAAGAGGATAGGAGATAGGGCGGACCCTTGGAGTACACCCATGAGAACTGGGGAGGGCTGGGAGAGGGAGTGATTTGCCTTGATTCTTTGTGATGTGTGGTGAAGGAAGGATGAGAACCATTGGAACACCAGGCCCGAGAATCCCATCCTGTTCTTCAAAATGGAAAGAAGGTTGTCGTGATTAACCGTGTCGAAAGCGGAAGAGAGATCCAAGAGTATTAGGAGGCAGGCATCATTTTGGTCCAGCATTTTTAGGATGTTGTCCATAACGTGCGAAAGAGCCGATTCAGTACTGTGCCCCTTCAGAAAGCCGGATTGATGCTGGTCTAGGAGTTGGAAATTCTCTATGTGAACACAGAGTTGGGACTGTACGCATTTTTCAAGTAGTTTGGCTAAGGTGGGGATGTTGGAGATAGGGCGGAAATTATTGAGGTCAGATTTATCTGCATTAGTTTTTTTTAGGATAGGAGACACTTGCGCTGCTTTTAGGCATTCTGGGATCATGCCTTGTGATAGGGAAGCATTTACAATCCTTGTCCAAGTGGGGATGAGTACATTCTTGATTTCTTTGAAGATGGCCGGTGGCAGCGGGTCACTGAAGTGGTTAGAAGGATTGATGTTCTGGAGAATCTTGTTCATGTCGCTTTCACTGAATGGTGAAAAAGTGTCCCAAGTCGCATTGTTCTTGGTGATCAATTTGTGCTTTTCTGAGGGATCAAAGGGTGGATCAGACCCTAGGGATGGTAATAGCGCCTTCTTAGTGGCGAGTTCAATGTTGATGAGCCTTGATTTCTCAGTAAAGAAAGCAGCAAGATCATCGCAAGAAGGTGGGCAGCTTTTAGAAACAGGGTTAATCGGGCCTACCACTGATTGCTGTTTGATCAGCTCGAATAGTTTCTTGGGCCGGTTAGCAGCTTGTGAAAGTTGGAGTTTGAAGTAATCAGCTTTGGCATTCTTGATTTGTTTGTTGTACGTGCTTCTAACGTCTCTAAGAAGTTTCAAATGATCCAGGGATGGATTGGATCTCCAGGTGCGTTCAGCTGCTCTAAGATTGCGGCACTCCATGTTTAGATTGACATTGAACCAAGGTTTAGATATTTTTGTTGAGGAGTTTCTTTGTTGGAGCGGAGCGATGTCATCCAAGATGTTGGAGATGGTCGAGTTGTAGGAATTCGTGAGTGACTGGACGTCAACCAAGTCTGCTTGGGATGAGAGGGCTGAAGTAAATTGGATTGCTAATCATCTGAGTTTATTGATCTGAGGTCTCCTTTCCAGGTCATTGATTTCGTTGGATGTGCCTTCCTCAGCGATACCTCCTTGTTAATGTAGAATAAGATGTAGTGGTGATCGGACCAATCGCAAGGCGTAATGTTCTCTAATGTGATGGTCTGCGCTTTCGAGATGATCAGGTCTAAAGTTTCTCCTTTATTGTGAGTTGGTTGGTCACAGTGCTGAGTAAGCTCATGATCATTCAGAAATGCTTTGAGGCAAGAAACAGCTTGGTCGTTGGGGTTGGACCAGTGGAGGTTGAAATCACCAAGGAAAATTTGGGAAAAGGCTGAGTCGACATTGCCAGAGATGACTTCCATTAGATGCTCGATGAAAGGGAGATTTTCTCCCGGGGGTGGTAAAAAGTGTGGAGTTTGCAAACCGGCAGGTTATTCAAAGAGATGCTGAGACAATGGTATTCACATGAGGAGGGTGAGGAGGAATCTGAGTGAGAAATCGAGAGAGTGTTCCTGTGAATACACGCTAAGCCGCCCCCCAACTTCCGGGCTCTGTCAAGCCTAATTATGTTGTGAGTAGGAGGTACTAGTAGGTCAAGAATAGGGGTGGAGGCAGGATTTAGCCAGGTTTCAGTAAGGATGATAATATCTAAATCATTGTGCTGGATGAGATCAAAGATGTCGGAGGCGTGTTTATTAGCAGACCTGCAGTTGAGTAAAACACATTTGAGTCGTAGTGGATTGGAGTGGGAGGGCGACTGTTTGACTTTCACACTCAAGAGATTGTCCTTATTGATGACTCTAGGTTTGTGAGGGGGATCTCTGTATGGGTTGGAGTGTAAGGTTTGAATTTTGCTCGGCGGAGTCAAAGTGGGGGTGGAGCTAGGACAGTAATATTTGGGCAGGACATTGAGATCATTGGGGTCCCGGTAGGACTCACATCTTCTGGGACGGGAGGGCACGTTAGCTAAAGGAATGGTTTGCAGGACAGGGGAGGCTAGAGACTTGTCCATGCGTTCACTCTGACTAGGGGAGGCTCTGGGTAGGTTCGCAGAGGTAAGGAAGGAGCTGATCGCAGGGAACAGATCATTTGATAGGGCTTTAAGGTCATGTAGTTCAGTAGTAAGGAGGTGCAGCTGGAGGGATATATCATCCAGGCGCGTAGCCAGGTCTGAGAGGGGTAAAGGGAGTGTTGGGAGAGTAGGTGGAGAAAGGGGGCCTAGGTGTACTCCCTTGGGGTTCAAGGTGACGGGGGGTTACTGCAGGTGGGGGAGTTGATCCCTTGGGAGTAGCGGAGATCCTTGACCATTAGGTATCAAGGTTGGAGCATTGGGGGGGTAGCATGCCCCTTGAGTTGGGGGACAGCTATATTCCTGACGGAAGAGGACGGGCTTGAGATAACCAGGTCTATGGAGGGCAATTGCCCACTCACCACCCTAGTAGGAGTCGTGGGGAGAGGGATGAGGGGAGAGGGAACATTCACTGAAGGCAAAGGTAGTGGGGCACATGAGGATCTCTCTTAGTGAGGAGCAGATATAATCTGCTTAAGTTGTTGACCGACGGGTGAACCCGGAGTTGCTCTCACAATCTGCAGACGGAGTCTAGAGGGTTGGTGCACCTCAACAGGGGATGATACAGGGGATAAGGCCGCTCTGAGGTCATCTGAGGAAGAGAAGTGATTCAGAGGGAGTGAGGCCCTATCCCGAGTGGTGGGGGGAGGGCTGGTGGCGACCTGGGTGATTGATGGGTGCGAGAGAGTGACATTAGGATTCGCCGAGACCGCGTTTTTGAGTAAGGGTAATATGGAGGCTGTCTTGATGAGATTGACATTGGAAGCTTGGATTAGAATGATCCCATTGTTAAAGTAAGTAAGTGGCCTGCCTAACTTATAAGCTTGGTAACAGGAGTAGACATCCTCTTACCTCGTCCATCCAATCCAATATGAACTGGAGGAAACATTATGCAAGTATGTCCAGCTACAAAGGACAACTTGTCTCCTTAATTGACTGATGGATGCCAATAACTAACATCCTACTTCAAGGCAATGTTCTCTTTAAGTGGCTCCCTCAAACCATACAGTAACACATCTGTGGGTTGAGGTCACAGGTCACAAATCAGGCCAAGTTGAAAGGAGCACCACAGAATCCTCTGGGTGCATAGAAGATTTTCATATGTACTTTGGTGGTGCCCCAGAGAGGGCAGAGGCACTGCCTGCGGGTTTGCCATGGTTCTAAGAGCTGCCAGGAGTGCAGCAGCAGTCAGAGAAGGTACCTAAACAGCCATGGGGGCGAATTGGTGACCCAGGGAGAGGTTTTTATGTTTACAAGAACTTCTAGAGATTAGGCTTTGCCCTTATTACTCTAGAGTGCAGAGGCCTCTGCTGCTGGGACCCAAAGCTACTTTAAAGCATGTGCAAATGTAGAAGACTTAAGCACACAGTTGATTGAAAATTGAAGTGGTTTATTGGCAGTAACAAATTAGCAGTAAATCATTATGTGTGAAGTTCAATGTAAATTGAAATACTATACTGACAGTGACAAAATTAACATCCATTAATTACATGCATCAATGAATGTCGTTGTAAGATGGTATCATCCTGGTTTTAATGGTCCTTCTTTGATTTATGATTTAGCATGACATATTTCTGCTTTCATTGTTGTATTGACACCCCCTGTCATGGCCAGTAGTCCATCCTTTTTGATAACTACAATCCCATATAATGGGTATAGCTTATGTGGAGGGTATTGTAGCTTTGGGGATCAGGGCTTCGTGGGGTGTGCACTTTTAGGAGGGTGTCACATAGGTATTTCTAAATGCCATTTTGTATACATTTGTAAATTAATGCATAGTATTGAGTGCTGTGTACATACAAATCACTTTTCATATTTACAAGTAGAATAACTGGCTGGGCAATGAATTATTGGGTAGTGTTTTTTGGGTTCCTGTGGACTGGAGTACAGCCCACACCAGCTCCCCTGAGTAGACTTGGACAGCTCTGCCTCGCTCCCCTCAGAGAGTCAAGTGCTACAATGAGGTACTTGCATTCCATTAAGGGACATTGTGGATTTATTGCTTGTGAAGGACCCACATCCTTTGCAACTAATAACCAGATTTCTTACATCAGTTTTTGCCTTTTTGTGCAAAGTTTTTGCGTGAAATATATCCTAACATTCACTTTGGCGTGTGGCCACATTTTTCACTAAATAATACTGCAAAATCACGTGTAACATGAACAACAGTCAATCGTGCTAGGCTCATTTGCATTCTTCGTCTGCTACTGTGATAGGATCTTTACCTGTTCAAAGTTTTAACTATGTGACATGGCCTAGAGAAGTAATTTTGCATAACAACCTTAACACGAAATACTGGAAGTTATGTGAGGTTACACTGAGGTGAATCAAATTTTTCCCGGACCAAATTTGCAGCACACTATTAAGCTAAACACGAGGATTTTCCAAATCAGGTACGCCAAGCGCCATGTCACTTAGTGTTATTGTGCAGAATCTCTTGTGGCTCAAATGGAATGGTGATCTTATTTCTAATGCCAATTTCAATTGCAACATGCACCTCAAACTTCTGCCAAACCCCCATCCTACCCACTGTTCCACATGAACTATTTCCCGAGCCCTTTACTTACTTACCAACTAGTCAGAATTTAAGTCAACAATAGGGACTGCTGGTAAAAAAAATGCAGTGATGGCAAATGAGAAGAGAAGCTCCTGCAACTAAGCTCCAATCTGAACCAGAACAGCTCCCAAGCCCATTGTCTACAAGGACATTGTAGCACAATGAAGAGCTCCTCGAGACGAATATATGACGTTACTCCGTGAGCAAATACCACGCGGTAGGTTACAACGCGGACGTTACATCGTCCGCGTTGTTACCACGCATGGCATTACATCGCAAGTCGTTTCTACTGGACTTAGGAATAGTATAAATTACTATTCCTACTCCAGTTAGCGCAACAGCAGGGAATGTGTTGTACTTAAAATCCAACACATTCCCTGGTGTTGCGCGCCATCTAGCGCAAGTCGTAGAAACGACTTGCGATGTAATGTCATGCGTGGTAACAACGCGGACGATGTAATGTCCGCGTTATCAACGCGCGTGGTACTGACAGCGTTGTAAGCGCTGTCTCCCCCTCGGGACTAGCGCTCCTGGGAGGCTCTCAATCAGGACTCAGCTCTCCTCCAGGGCATTTTCTGGTGGGAAACAGTGTAAAGAGAAGGACCCCAACTGATAGTGCAAATCCTTGCTGTCCTATCGGGTCATGCTCCAGTTTGCACCAGTCTTGACACTGGGTGAGCTGACATCACCTCAGACTAGTCAGGCTCTGGCCGGAATGCAATAAGTATTGGTGCTGCTGCAATAAATTATTCATCATTATGAATATCAAATCAAACAAGTTCACAGTGCCATAAAGAGAAGTACTGCAAAATCAAGATAGATAGAACAAAAATATAAAGACAAAAGAAAATGTGCCCTAATAGAAATGATTCAGACATAAAATTAATAATGAAAATGTTTTTAAATTTTGCAGTTTTGTAATTTGAATGAGTTATAGTTTAAAATATCCCTGGTAAAATTGCCATTATTCTACAGAATTTCCACCTTTTTTCTTACTCCCTCAGCTCATAGATACTGGTTGAAGGTAAGCGTGAGAACTCGGCTTTCAAATGACCCAACTAGGTTTGTCTGTCTTGTATATCAGTGGTTGTATATTCTAAGACTAGTGACCAAGTGAAAACAAAAGCTGCTGTTTCGCAGATAATCTGGATCATTGTTTAAATTATAACGTGTCATAAAATAATTAGATGAATTAAATCATGTTATACAGGATCTGTCACCACTTAACACAGGTTTGGGGTGAGAATAGAATGTATGTACAATCTATGGCCATTTGGAAATTCTTACAGTATGCCTAACAATGTTTCCACTGCCACCTCCTACAAATCTGTTCATTTGTTTACATCATTGTGTTCACTAAAACCTAGTGTTGCCATTGCCAAACATGATCCAGGCAACACGAACTTTACGCCTCTGAAACTTTCACCTATTTATGTTCACCGAAGAGTTCAATGATGCGACAAGCTTTTTTCCAAACTATTGCACCTAAAGTGTAAGACATCTAGTTGACAGATTAACGTGCCTAGACTGTTAGTTTTCGGTTTTCTGAGCAGATGATTGCACACGCATTTCTGCAGTGTGAGGCCAGCTCTGGGTGAAACACTGGGAAACCGTAAATTACCGGTTAAATGTGCGAGAATAGCCGAGTTCTCCTATATTGCAGTGTAAATCAAATGAATGGGACAAAACCGTCATGGCAGGCCATTGTGTACCACTTTATGTTTGTTAGAATAAATGGAGTCTGCAGGTTTTTACCAAGGGACCTGTCATTGTACAAAATAAATCAAGGTTGGCCCTGTATCTTTAGCAGATAAATGGTTTACTGTATTAGATCTCTCTATTAATTGAGTAAGCAATGGGTACATTGTCAAACCCCCCAAAAAAAGAAAAACAATTTGACATGGACTGCCAACATTTTCTGCAGGGCTAAATTGACAAGAAAATCATCCCTATTCCGTGCCTTTAAAAAATACAGGCATTAAAAGAATGAAAGATTGCTAGCATTAACTTTCAAAAAGAATAACATTCAAACACATAGAGACTACAACACCTTTGTGAGTATCCCTACACCACATATAGAAAATGCCTGTTTAATCTGAACACTAGCCTAAAACAGACTCGTAGCATGATGGAAAAAGAGGTTTAAGTGCCGATTTATTGGTTCGTAACCCTTTTCAGTCTATCAATCAAACAGGATTTGTAAAGCACTGCTTATCACCTGTGAGGGTATCCAGGCGCTGGAGATTTCTGCTACTGGGTGTAGTTAGGCAAGCAGCCAGGTTTTCAGACCTTTGCCTGAATTCCTGCAGGGTGGGGTAGGTTCGGAGGTGATGGGGGAGGCTGTTCCAGCTCTTGGCGGCCAGGTAGGAGGAGTCTACTTTGTGCTTTTCTCAGTGCTAGTGTCTCCATGTTCAGTACATCAACTTCATTCTATGGGAAGTGTATTTTTCAGCCTTGTCAATTTTGTGACTTTGAGCATTCTTAGGGTATTGGACATTGTTTATAATACCTGTTAGAAATGGGGGTCTCTAGTTGGCAGTGGTAGTCACCCTGTCCAAGTAGGGAACCTTCCTTCTAGTCAGGATAAGGGAGTTACACCTAGATAACCCCAGCTCACCCCATTGGTAGCTTAGCACAAGCAGACAGGCTTATCTCAGAGGCAATGTGTAAACTACTTATACATATCACAAACAGTAACACAGCGGAAACACTAAAAATCGACACCAAACCAGTTTAGAAAAATAAAGTATCTTTATCCAAACCAAACATTACCAAAATGACAAAAATTCAACATACACAACTCAAAATATGACTTTTAAAAGGTTTCAAGCAATTCTGTCTATAAAAAACTCTGGATACGTGATTTCTACACAGAGTACCTCAAATGCCTCAAAATCCACAAGGCAAAACAGCCTCAGAGGAGGGAAGCATCGGAAAGCACAGTGATGCGTCAGTTCCCGAGTCCTTGGGGAGGCGATGTGACAGTTCTGCTGCATGCAGGAGAAGTGATGTATCGAATCCAGACTGTAGGGGGAAGTGAGGTAATGACTCCAAGATGGTTCTGGTCTGCGGGGATGTGTCGGAAAAACTTGGCGCACACGTGCAATGTGTTGATTTGTGATGCTTCGCATCGTTCGGTGCCGGGGACTGCACGGCAATGCTTCGCGGGGCTTCGCCTTGTCCGCCATCAGTTCCGAGGAGCTGTCAGTTGTTCGGAGGGATTCGGTGAGGCGTCGCATCATCCGGTATCTGTTCCAAGAGGCAATGCAAGGCTTTGCATTGCTCTGTGCTGGTTCTTACAGAGACTAGTTGCAGAACCCGCTTCTGAGGCCCTTTTACTGGGGGGAGGCACCTCAGGCAAGGGTAGGACTCACAGTTGGCAGAGCCCAGCAGCACCGGCAGAGTTGCAGGAAGTCTTTTGTGTCCCCGAGACGTACGTCTTAACAGGAGGCAAGCACACACTAGCCCTTGGAGAAAATTCACAAGCAGGACACACAGCAAAGTCCAGTTCTTTGTCCTCTCAAAAGCAGAAACAGCAACTGCACGCCTACCCAGCAAAGCAGCCCACAGCAAAGGGGCAGTACTTCTCCTCAAAACTCTTCAGCTCTTCTCCTTGGCAGAAGTTCCTCTTGATTCCAGAAGTATTCTCGAGTTCTGTGGTTTTAGGTCTAATACTTATACCCTTTTTTCCCTTTGAAGTCTTTGTTCAGAAAGTCTGTCTGCTCAGTAAAACCAGATCTATCCTTCTTATTCCAGGTAAACTACAGGGGGTGGAGACAGCATTGCACAGAGCAGCCACAACCTATTCAGCTGCTAGTGACAGCTACTCGCCACCACTTTAGCCCAGGATGACTCATCAGCATATGCCGGGCACACCTCAGCTCCCTTTGTGTGAGTGTCTGGAGCGAATGCACAAACAGCCCCTGTCAGTGTAAAACCAGACGGTGAGTCCACAAGCAGACAGAGGCACACAGGATGGTTAAATAAGAAAATACCCACTTTATAAAAGTGTCATTTTCAAACACACAATTTAAAAACCACCTTACCTAGAAGGTGTGTTATTAAATTCTGAGTTCAGAGAGCCTAAACTCCAAATTTCTAGCTGTTCCCAATTGAAAGTTACACTTGTAAAATGTTACGAGGCAGCTCCAATGATAGCCTATGGGAGAGCTAGTCCTCGCAATAGTAAAAAACGGAATACACAGTATTTCACTATCAGGACATGCAAAACACATCAGTACATGTCCTACCTTTCACATACACTGCACCGTGCCCATGAGGGTACCTGGGCCTACCTTAGGGGTAACCTACATGGAAGGAAAGGGAAGGTTAGGGCCTGGCAAGTGGGTGCACTTGTCAGGTCGACATGGCTGTTAAAAACTGTGCGTATAGACACTGCAGTGGCAGGTCTGAGACACATTTGAAAGGCTACTTGGGTGGGTGGCACAATCAGTGCTGCAGGCCCACTCTTAGTATTTGATTTACAGGCCTTGGGCAACCACAGTGCACCTTACTAGGGACTTATCAGTAAATCAAAGTAAATCATGCATAACCAATCATAATCACAATTTACACAGACAGCACTTGCACTTTGGCACTGAGCAATAGTGGCAAAGTGCCATGAGTACCTAAACCAGCAAAAACAAAGTCTAGTACACAGTCAAAAATACATGCCATAGAGGCAAAAAGACTGGTGAAACCATGCCAAGGATGCCAGGTCTAACAATACAGCAGAAGGGATGTCATTGATTTTGAAAGTTTAAGTCTTTGACTCCTGGTTCCAACCCCCTTGGACAACCGAGTTGGCTTGTAAATATTTTTAGTGGAAGGAAAGATCTTAAAGAAAGACATGAAAGATCTGCTTGACATATTTGTTATTGGGCTTTTAACTAGACTAGTTAGGGCCATGTGACAAAATATTTTACCTATTTATTCTTGAAGTTTTTGCTCTGTAGGTGCACATATCTTTTTATATATTCATTGAGAGATCCACACTTATGGTGACGTGAACATCAAAACGCAAAGTCACAGATTTGGCAGTAAACCAAGGGCAAGTTCTTCCCTCCAATGTAATGTTTATATTACCGTGTAAATATAGTATTTTGTCTTGGGGCCCATAAGACCATAGTCATCCTTGTCATGCGATTGTTGCAAGCCTTTCTGCCTACACATGAGCAGTAACTTATATTGGGTTTGAATTTGTAAGGGCAGTTGCAGCTGAATGAAGAGCTGACTGAAGCTGCTCACGCTCTGTGGGCTGTATGAAAAAAATTACTACTTGCATACTTCTACAATCCTGGGAGATTTCAGCATTTGGCAACAGATGCCCAAAGACCGAGCAAAGCTATGCATGACCCTTTCTCTACCAGAGAATTTGCAACATCTTTTGGCAATGGAGGGAATGAAGTAGACCACTTTATCCTGTAATTAACTTACAAGCTTCTACTGAGACCTACATATTTAACCAAGCACTCCATCCATCCCACGCCATCCTGTTTCCTTCACTTTGTTAGCTTCGATGACAGCAGATCAACCACTGCTGAAAAATCCTCCTTACACTATGCATCATTCTGGTTCATTTGCTCCATCTCCTTCAACGAGGGCGGGTCGACTGCTGTCAGGAATTTGTTAGATGTTAATATCGTCACCACAGACAGAAAGCTAAAAAGGGCTAAATACCTTCTTGTAAAGCAATATCCTTTCAGGAAAAGATTTCATCTTGGCAGCAAGCTTCTGCTTCAAGTTATCCTGAAAGGAGTTCAAGGAAAACCTCACGAGAAATCTAAGATGGCCGCCATGGTGAAGAAGTTAACACTAACGCGGTCTAGTTGTTGATGCAGAAGTAAGAGTTGGCACGCGCGTGTGCAGGACACCGCACACTTCAACTGAAGTCCTTGAAGCAACCGGCAGTGTTTCTCCATTACTCATGACGAGAATTCCAGTCAGAAGATAGCAGAGTTTTGTCCCGCGCATGAGCACCAGAGTCCGAACTTTGGAGCTGAGTAAATTCAATGTTTTTGGTTGTGAGTAGTGTCTCGCAATTTTCAGTCAGTCAAGTTGACTTTCAAAGTGATGAGTAGTGTCTCTGTGCTCCGCATAGTGAATTGAACTGTAAGCCTTGTACATTACAGGAAAGCGGAGTAGTGTCTCAGTGCTTCTAGCTGAGAATAGAACTGTGGAACTCAGAATATTTCAGGAAAGTTGAATAGTGTTTGAGTGCCTCACACAGAGACTGGAGCTATGGAATTTTGAACACTTCTATAGACTTGAAATAAACTATCTACATGAACTCGCATGAACAAGTGAGTCTACGGATTGAGAATATAACTAGTGAAGACTATCAAAGAAAGAACAATTGTCAACTAAGCAGATTAAACTCATATATATATATATATATATATATATATATATATATATATATATATATATGTATAGCAAACTTGTCTAATATAAAAAGAAGATTTTCTCACATAATTTTCTTCTTCTATTTTGATAAGACTATGTAAAAGAAAAAATTAATCTCAGAGAGAAGCTAATCCTCAAAAAGTATTCAGGTAGACTACTCAAGAGAATGTGAAATATTATTAGAGGATGGTGTTAAGAAATTAAATAGTGATTAACTAGTGTGTCCCTATTAATTGTTACTATATGTTTTCTAGGCAACACACTAAACAAGAACGCTAGCAGAGTTGCCAGACTAAGAAACACACACAGCCTGATTGAGGAGTCTCTCTCTTTTCTCCCATTCTCCTTTCCCTCTCGCGAATGCTGGGTATGGATTTCACTTCGGTCCCGGGTATTAGCGGAGGGGATGGAGGACTTCTCTTCTGCTCCTGAGGAAAGAATTACAAGGTATGTTAACAGATTGAAGTGCCACCCTATCCAGGGGTTAATTTCCTCCAGAGCAGAATGGCAGAAGGACTCGATATGAAAACATTAACTACTATTTTAGAAGGCTTGCAAGAACAATGAAATGAACTATGGAACAGAATAAGATTTTGAGAGAAGAGTTAAGGAGAGCAAGTCAGCAATCCCTTCAGATGAAACAAAAGGTGGATGAGTTAGCTGCTGACACTGGGTTCTTGGGAAGAAGGGTGCAGGATATTCCCAACACCTCACAAGCCTCAGGGGTATCCACTCAAGTAGTGCATGCAATCTCTCCAATCATTCCATTAGCGTAGCCTGAGCGGTTTGGAGGGGATCCCCATAAAGCGCACATTTTTCTAACTCAGTGCTCATTGCAGTTTCTGTGTCGCCCAATCATTTTCTCTGAGGATTAATCCAAGGTGGCATTTATATTGTCTTATCTGACAGGGGATGCAGCTGCTTGGTCAATGCCCATTGGTTCCAGAAATGATCCAATTCTTCATAATTTTTAGGAATTCAAGATCGAATTTTTGAGAATTTTTCGATCGCCGTACAGCAGCTCAAGCCTCTGACAACAAATTGTTAGAGCTGAAACAGGGTAGCAGGGATTTAGTGGCTTACATCGCTCAATTCAATAAGCTCATTGTGGAGACCAATTGGCCAGATGCCAAGAGAAGTGCAATTTTCTACAGAGGACTAAAAGATGACCTGAAGGATGCTCTAGCTCAAGTTCCTAGCAAAGCAACTGAAATTTCAGGTTTGATTGACTTAGTCTTACAAATTGATCATCGATTAAATGAACGAAGATTTGAGAAGCGTCGAGAGTTTCGTCCTCTTCCCCCCAGATTTGATAGGATTAAGCATGAAAATAATAAAACTACTGAGAATATTTCTACAGAAGAACCAATGCAAATTGGTTCAATTCTAGGACCTCTGTCAAAAGAAGAAAAAGAAAAGCGGAGGTTAAATCAATTATGTCTGTATTGTGGAGGTTCGGGGCATTTTGTCAAGGAGTGTCAGGAAAAACCCAAAATTGGGCAGTCGGGAAAAGGCAAGCTCCATCAGTAAAGGGAGTTGCCCTGATGGAAGCAAATACAGAGACAACTCCTACCATGCAACATGTTGCCAATACCTTGCAGTCGGCATCACCTCATCTAGTGGTATAGTTTACAGCCAAATTTCGGAAAGCAGGAATTTCAGGGGTCTTAGTCATGATCGACTCTGGTGCCACTGGCAATTTTTGCGACATTAAATACGCGAAGAAGATTGGAGTACAATTTGTGAAGAAAAGAGTTTTAGAAGTAGTGAGAGCGGTTGATGGCACGAATCTCTCTTCTGGTCCCATCACTCATGAGACGGAATCTATTTTTCTGAAAGGATTAAATGGCCATCAAGAACAAATTGTCTTTAATCTCATTGATGCTCCACAGTTCCAACTGATCTTAGGTTTGCCTTGGCTTCCAGAGCACAATCCGAGAATTGATTGGAGTCAAAGAACAGTGATAATGGATTCCTCTTATTGCAAGGAAAAATGATTTGGAGAACATGGGGAAAACTCGAGAGAGTCATCTCTGGTTTGTATGGTCACCACACCAGCAACCATCTGTACCTTGGAAACAAAGGAAAATCTGAAAGAATATCAAGACATGGCCAAGGTGTTTGACAAGAAAGAAGCAGAGAAATTGCCACCCCACAGACCGTACGATTGTAAGATAGATCTGGGACCAGGAGCAGTCTTGCCTTGCAGGAAATCAGTTCTGGAAAAGCCATGTTTTTAACTTTTTTCTAAAAATGGTGAGAGAGGCAGCTCCTCTGAGCTCGGCTGGTAGCGTGTTCCACAGTTTTGCGGTACCGTAAGAAAGACTTCGGCCGCCCCAACCTGTGGTGCGTATTCTTGGTACTTTCATAAGTCTTGCGCCTGAGGACCGCAACTGTCTGGACGGTTGGTACCAGACAAATAGATTTTTAAGAGATAGAGGTCCTGTGTTGTTCAGAGCTTTAAATGCTAAGCAGAGAGCCCCCCCCGGTTTTCCTTCTGTGCCCCTCGCTGCCCCACTGTTGTTGTGCCCGTGATTTACCTGCTCTCCCCCCGTTTTTCCTTCTGTGCCCCTCGCTGCCCCACTGTTGTTGTGCCCGTGATTTACCTGCTCTCCCCCCGGTTTTCCTTCTGTGCCCCTCGCTGCCCCACTGTTGTTGTGCCCGTGATTTACCTGCTCTCCCCCCGGTTTTCCTTCTGTGCCCCTCGCTGCCCCACTGTTGTTGTGCCCGTGATTTACCTGCTCTCCCCCGTTTTTCCTTCTGTGCCCCTCGCTGCCCCACTGTTGTTGTGCCCGTGATTTACCTGCTCTCCCCCGGTTTTCCTTCTGTGCCCCTCGCTGCCCCACTGTTGTTGTGCCCGTGATTTACCTGCTCTCCCCCCGTTTTCCTTCTGTGCCCCTCGCTGCCCCACTGTTGTTGTGCCCGTGATTTACCTGCTCTCCCCCCGGTTTTCCTTCTGTGCCCCTCGCTGCCCCACTGTTGTTGTGCCCGTGATTTACCTGCTCTCCCCCCGTTTTTCCTTCTGTGCCCCTCGCTGCCCCACTGTTGTTGTGCCCGTGATTTACCTGCTCTCCCCCGGTTTTCCTTCTGTGCCCCTCGCTGCCCCACTGTTGTTGTGCCCGTGATTTACCTGCTCTCCCCCCGTTTTTCCTTCTGTGCCCCTCGCTGCCCCACTGTTGTTGTGCCCGTGATTTACCTGCTCTCCCCCGGTTTTCCTTCTGTGCCCCTCGCTGCCCCACTGTTGTTGTGCCCGTGATTTACCTGCTCTCCCCCGTTTTTCCTTCTGTGCCCCTCGCTGCCCCACTGTTGTTGTGCCCGTGATTTACCTGCTCTCCCCCCGTTTTTCCTTCTGTGCCCCTCGCTGCCCCACTGTTGTTGTGCCCGTGATTTACCTGCTCTCCCCCCGTTTTTCCTTCTGTGCCCCTCGCTGCCCCACTGTTGTTGTGCCCGTGATTTACCTGCTCTCCCCCGTTTTTCCTTCTGTGCCCCTCGCTGCCCCACTGTTGTTGTGCCCGTGATTTACCTGCTCTCCCCCCGTTTTTCCTTCTGTGCCCCTCGCTGCCCCACTGTTGTTGTGCCCGTGATTTACCTGCTCTCCCCCCCGGTTTTCCTTCTGTGCCCCTCGCTGCCCCACTGTTGTTGTGCCCGTGATTTACCTGCTCTCCCCCCGTTTTTCCTTCTGTGCCCCTCGCTGCCCCACTGTTGTTGTGCCCGTGATTTACCTGCTCTCCCCCGGTTTTCCTTCTGTGCCCCTCGCTGCCCCACTGTTGTTGTGCCCGTGATTTACCTGCTCTCCCCCCGTTTTTCCTTCTGTGCCCCTCGCTGCCCCACTGTTGTTGTGCCCGTGATTTACCTGCTCTCCCCCCGGTTTTCCTTCTGTGCCCCTCGCTGCCCCACTGTTGTTGTGCCCGTGATTTACCTGCTCTCCCCCCGTTTTTCCTTCTGTGCCCCTCGCTGCCCCACTGTTGTTGTGCCCGTGATTTACCTGCTCTCCCCCCGTTTTTCCTTCTGTGCCCCTCGCTGCCCCACTGTTGTTGTGCCCGTGATTTACCTGCTCTCCCCCCGTTTTTCCTTCTGTGCCCCTCGCTGCCCCACTGTTGTTGTGCCCGTGATTTACCTGCTCTCCCCCCGGTTTTCCTTCTGTGCCCCTCGCTGCCCCACTGTTGTTGTGCCCGTGATTTACCTGCTCTCCCCCCGTTTTTCCTTCTGTGCCCTCGCTGCCCCACTGTTGTTGTGCCCGTGATTTACCTGCTCTCCCCCGGTTTTCCTTCTGTGCCCCTCGCTGCCCCACTGTTGTTGTGCCCGTGATTTACCTGCTCTCCCCCCGTTTTTCCTTCTGTGCCCCTCGCTGCCCCACTGTTGTTGTGCCCGTGATTTACCTGCTCTCCCCCCGTTTTTCCTTCTGTGCCCCTCGCTGCCCCACTGTTGTTGTGCCCGTGATTTACCTGCTCTCCCCCCGTTTTCCTTCTGTGCCCTCGCTGCCCCACTGTTGTTGTGCCCGTGATTTACCTGCTCTCCCCCGGTTTTCCTTCTGTGCCCCTCGCTGCCCCACTGTTGTTGTGCCCGTGATTTACCTGCTCTCCCCCCGTTTTCCTTCTGTGCCCCTCGCTGCCCCACTGTTGTTGTGCCCGTGATTTACCTGCTCTCCCCCCGGTTTTCCTTCTGTGCCCCTCGCTGCCCCACTGTTGTTGTGCCCGTGATTTACCTGCTCTCCCCCCGTTTTTCCTTCTGTGCCCCTCGCTGCCCCACTGTTGTTGTGCCCGTGATTTACCTGCTCTCCCCCCGGTTTTCCTTCTGTGCCCCTCGCTGCCCCACTGTTGTTGTGCCCGTGATTTACCTGCTCTCCCCCCGTTTTTCCTTCTGTGCCCCTCGCTGCCCCACTGTTGTTGTGCCCGTGATTTACCTGCTCTCCCCCCGGTTTTCCTTCTGTGCCCCTCGCTGCCCCACTGTTGTTGTGCCCGTGATTTACCTGCTCTCCCCCCGTTTTTCCTTCTGTGCCCCTCGCTGCCCCACTGTTGTTGTGCCCGTGATTTACCTGCTCTCCCCCGGTTTTCCTTCTGTGCCCCTCGCTGCCCCACTGTTGTTGTGCCCGTGATTTACCTGCTCTCCCCCCGTTTTTCCTTCTGTGCCCCTCGCTGCCCCACTGTTGTTGTGCCCGTGATTTACCTGCTCTCCCCCCGGTTTTCCTTCTGTGCCCCTCGCTGCCCCACTGTTGTTGTGCCCGTGATTTACCTGCTCTCCCCCCGTTTTTCCTTCTGTGCCCCTCGCTGCCCCACTGTTGTTGTGCCCGTGATTTACCTGCTCTCCCCCCGGTTTTCCTTCTGTGCCCCTCGCTGCCCCACTGTTGTTGTGCCCGTGATTTACCTGCTCTCCCCCCGTTTTTCCTTCTGTGCCCCTCGCTGCCCCACTGTTGTTGTGCCCGTGATTTACCTGCTCTCCCCCCGTTTTTCCTTCTGTGCCCCTCGCTGCCCCACTGTTGTTGTGCCCGTGATTTACCTGCTCTCCCCCCCGTTTTCCTTCTGTGCCCCTCGCTGCCCCACTGTTGTTGTGCCCGTGATTTACCTGCTCTCCCCCCGGTTTTCCTTCTGTGCCCCTCGCTGCCCCACTGTTGTTGTGCCCGTGATTTACCTGCTCTCCCCCCGTTTTTCCTTCTGTGCCCCTCGCTGCCCCACTGTTGTTGTGCCCGTGATTTACCTGCTCTCCCCCGGTTTTCCTTCTGTGCCCCTCGCTGCCCCACTGTTGTTGTGCCCGTGATTTACCTGCTCTCCCCCCGTTTTTCCTTCTGTGCCCCTCGCTGCCCCACTGTTGTTGTGCCCGTGATTTACCTGCTCTCCCCCCGGTTTTCCTTCTGTGCCCCTCGCTGCCCCACTGTTGTTGTGCCCGTGATTTACCTGCTCTCCCCCCGTTTTCCTTCTGTGCCCCTCGCTGCCCCACTGTTGTTGTGCCCGTGATTTACCTGCTCTCCCCCGGTTTTCCTTCTGTGCCCCTCGCTGCCTATCGCCATTCCTGCCGCTGCGTCCCTGCGGCCCCGCCCCCTGACTGCCCATTCGCTGCCCCTGCCTCCCGCCTCCCAGCTGCTCCTCCCTCCCACCTCCCCATAAATGGCGGCCGCTGCACGCGCCGCGCAGCGGACGTGCGCAGCGGGCGCGCCGCTGGCGCGCCGAAGGCGCGCCTAAGGCAAGCCCGTCTGCGCCCGTCCGCGACTGGACCGCGCCCAGCGCCAGAACCCCTGGATCCCACCGATGCAACACCACTCGACGGACCTACGACGCCGCCACACTCACCGCACTCAATGCCGGCCGGAACCCTGCCTGCTACCGAGCCTCACCGAGACGCACCCACGGACCCTTCACCTGCCAAACCTGCCGGTTCACCTGCCCCCTGACGTGCACCACCTCCGCCAAGTCGAGCAACAGCAGCAACCACCTGAAATGCATCCTGCTGAACACCCGCTCCGTCCACAGGCACGCCGTGGAACTCTGGGACCTGCTCGACGCAACAGCACCGGACATCGCCTTCCTCACCGAAACCTGGATGAACGCCTCCTCAGCGCCTGACATCGCCATAGCCATCCCGGATGGATACAAGATCACCCGGAAGGACCGCGTCAACCAGACGGGAGGAGGCATCGCCATCGTACACAAGAACACCATCCGCATCTCGACTAACTCCGACGAGACCTTCACCGCCGCCGAACACCTACACTTCCAGATACACACGGACCCCAAGACCACCCTCCGAGGCACCCTCATCTACAGACCCCCGGGACCACGCACACTATTCAGCGAAGACATCGCAGACTTCATCAGCCCGCACGCCATGCCCTCCGCCCGACTACATCCTCCTAGGGGACCTCAACTTCCACCTGGAGAACAACAACGACAGAAACACCACCGCCCTGCTGGACAAC
This sequence comes from Calotriton arnoldi, assembly GCA_963921515.1. NCBI lineage: Eukaryota > Metazoa > Chordata > Amphibia > Caudata > Salamandridae > Calotriton > Calotriton arnoldi. The sequence continues at coordinate 131,144 of CAWUFW010020246.1, read as the reverse complement.
CTCGCCAACCTCGGACTCAAGCAACTGGTGAACACGCCCACCCACTACGCCGGCCACACGCTTGACCCCGTCTTCTCGTCCAGCAAGCACATCTCCTTCAGCCACGCCACCGGACTCCACTGGACCGACCACAGCTGCGTCCACTTCAGCTTCAGAAAGACTGCGACCCACCACCACCCGCAACAGGCTCCCCGCCGGAGCTGGAGCAAGATCACCGCCGAGCAGCTCACCGCCTCCCTCAGCCAGAACACACCCACCGACACAACGGACCCAAACGAAGCAGCCAGCAACCTCGCCAAGTGGCTGACCGCCTGCGCCGACGACCTCGCACCACTAAAAACCCTCCCAGCAGACCCGGAAGCAAGAAAACCCCTTGGTTCACCAACGAACTCAAGGAATCCAAGAAGAACTGCCGCACTCTCGAGAAAACCTGGCGACTCGTCCAGACCACAGACAACAGGACCGCCCTCAAGCACGCCACCCGCAAACACCACCAGCTGATCCGTGCCACCAAGAAGTCGGCACTCAAAGAACGACTGGACAACAACGCCCATGACAGCAAGGAACTTTTCAGCATCGTCAAAGAGTTCTCCAACCCCAGCGCCGGAAACAACGACATCACCCCCTCGCAAGACCTCTGCAACTCACTCTCCGCGTTCTTCCACCGCAAGATCACCGACATACACAACAGCTTCGACGCACAAACAACGCACCCTACCGCCGAACCAATGCCCGCCACCACCACCCTCTGCAACTGGACCCCGATCAACACCGAAGACACCACCCGCACGATGAACTCCATCCACTCCGGATCACCAACCGACCCCTGCCCACACCACGTCTTCAACAAAGCCGACGCCACCATCGCACCCCATCTCCGGGACATCATCAACTCCTCCTTCCACACCGCCACCTTCCCGGAGAGCTGGAAGCACGCCGAGCTTACCGCCCTCCTGAAGAAACCAACGGCGGACCCCACCGACCTCAAGAACTACCGCCCCATCTCGCTCCTTCCGTTTCCGGCCAAAGTCATCGAGAAGACCGTCAACAGACAGCTTGCCGCCTTCCTCGAGACGAATGGATCCCTCGACCCCTCGCAGTCCGGGTTTCGGGCCAACCACAGCACCGAGACCGCCCTTATCGCAGCCACCGACGACATCAGAACCCTAACCGACAACGGGAAACAGCTGCCCTCATCCTCCTGGACCTCTCCGCGGCGTTCGACACCGTCTGCCACCGCACCCTAGTGAAGCGCCTCAGCAACATCGGAATCCGAGAGAAAGCACTGGAATGGATCATCTCGTTCCTCGCCGGAAGAACCCAGAGAGTCCGCCTCTCCCGTTCAGATCCGAAGCCACCGAAGTCATCTGCGGCGTTCCACAAGGATCCTCACTCAGCCCGACCCTCTTCAACGTCTACATGAGCCCCCTCGCAGCCATCGCACGCCGACACAACCTCAACATCATCTCCTACGCCGACGACACCCAGCTGATCCTCTCCCTCACCAACGACCCCACCACCGCCAGAGCCAACCTGCACGACGGGATGAGAGACGTCGCCGACTGGATGAGGAACAGCCGCCTTAAACTGAACTCAGACAAGACGGAAGCCCTCATCCTGGGCTCATCACCCTCCGCCTGGGACGACTCCTGGTGGCCCCCGGCCCCTGGGCACCGCACCCAAGCCAACGGACCACGCACGCAACCTGGGCTTCATCCTGGACTCCTCCCTATCGATGACCAGACAAGTCAACGCCGTCTCATCTTCATGCTTCAACACCCTGCGCATGCTCCGCAAGATCTTCAGATGGATCCCCACTGAAACCAGGAAGACCGTCACCCAGGCACTCGTCACCAGCCGACTGGACTATGGGAACACCCTCTACGCCGGAACCACAGCCAAACTTCAAAAGAGACTCCAGCGCATCCAGAACGCCTCCGCACGACTCATCCTGGACATCCCCCGACACAGCCACATCACCGTACACCTGAAAGACCTGCACTGGCTCCCCGTCAGCAAGAGAATCACGTTCAGACTCCTCACCCACGCACACAAGGCCCTCCACGACCTGGGCCCAAAGTACCTCAACGACCGCATGTCCTTCTACACGCCCACACGCCAGCTACGATCAACCAGCCACGCCTCGCCACCGTACCACGCATCCGCAGAACCACCGCCGGAGGAAGATCCTTCTCCTACCTGGCGGCCAAGACCTGGAACTCCCTCCCTACTCACCTTCGGCGAACCCAGGACCATCTCGCCTTCAGGAAGCAGCTCAAGACCTGGCTGTTCGAGCAGTAACTTACCCCCTCCCCCAGCGCCTTGAGACCCTCCCGGGTGAGTAGCGCGCTCTATAAATGCCGTGATTGATTGATTGATTGATTGATTGAAACTCAATTCGCTTAGCCACTGGAAGCCAGTAGAGTCGGCGAATTTCCTTGGAGATTGAGTCATATTTGGGGATGTTTCCCAACATCCGAGCAGCTGTATTTTGAATTGTCTTTAGTTTTTTAAGAAAATGCTTACGCATACCAAGGTAGAGACCATTGCAATAGTCCAGTTTAGCCTGGACCAGTGCAGTAACTACCAACTTTCTGGAATCCATAGGAATGTATGGCATGATTTTCTTTAGTTTTTTTATCAGAAAGTGGGAGGCGGTAACGATAGCATTAGTCTGATGTGATAGTGCTAGCTTGGTATCAATCCACACTCCTAAATTTTTGGCCTTTTGCACAGGTTTGGGTGCTTTGCCCTTCTCTGCCGGCCACCAAAGATTGTCCCATCTAGGTTTTAAATCACCGAAGATTATAATCTCGGTCTTTTCAGAGTTAAGCTTCAGGCAATGCAATCCCATCCATCTATTGACTTCTCTCATACAGTTCTGAAACTGTAGGGTGGGCGCAGCTTGTTTTCTATATGCTACTACGACTATCTGGGTATCGTCCGCATAAGACGTCAGACTAAAACCAAACTTTCGAATCAAAGGGGCAAGTTCTGCGACGTATATATTAAAAAGAGTTGGGCTAAAGGAAATTGCGAAAAAGGACTAAAGGGGAGCATATCATTTGATTTGGGTGGGCCAGGGTCATGAGTGGAAAATTGCCTTTCGCACACGTTTGGATTATTCGAATACCAAGTGATGCCCTATGGGCTTTGTAATGCTCCAGCAGCATTTCAACACTTTGTGAGTGATGTATTGCGGGTACTTGGATAGAATAGCTGTGGTGTACATTGATGATGTCCTGATTTTTTCCAAGAATGATGAAGAGCATGTGTTTCATGTTAGATCAATTTTGAAGAAATTACTGGAACACAATCTTTATGTGAAACTGGAGGAATGTGCCTTTCATGTGAAGAAGGTGGAGTTCTTGGGGTTCATTTTATCTCCAGATGGAATTAGCATGGATCCAGCCAAGGTGAAAGCACTTCAAAACTGGCCCCTTCCAAGAAGGGTAAAGGAAATCCAAAGTTTCTTGGGATTTGCAAATTTCTACCGGAGATTCATTTCAAACTTTGCCCAAAAGGTTACTCCTATCACTCGTCTGCTGAAGAAAGGAGTCAAATTTGAATGGGCCCAAGATGCAGATTCAGCCTTCCAATTCCTTAAGAACTCTTTCATATCGGCTCCAATTTTGTTACATCCGAGGCCTGAAGAGCCTTATTACGTAGAGACTGATGCTTCCAATTCAGCAATTGGCGGAGTCTTATCCCAGAGACATTGCAACACCGGACAATTGCACCCAGTGGCCTTTTATTCGCGAAAACGTACTTCCCCGGAAATTAATTATTCCATAGCCGATAAAGAATTATTGGCAGTCAAAGAAGCTTTTCTTGAATGGAGGCATTATTTATTGGGTGCTCAACACAAAGTGACTGTCTACACAGACCACCGAAATTTACAATTCCTAAAGTCTGCACAGACTCTGCCGGCAAGACAATTGTGCTGGACACTGCACTTCGCAGATTTTGATTTTATAATCACATATCGACCAGGTGTAACAAATGGAAAAGAGGATGCTTTATCCAGAATCTATACTGAATTCACGGAGTCCGTCCCCAAAGAGAAGCCAATAATCCCAAAGGAAAAATTTGTATTAGCCATTCACTACGCTGACCTCTCTGCTGACATTCAAGAGAGCCTAACGAGAGAGGAGATGTTGAACTGGTCAAAAGAAGTTCTTGGGAGAGAAATTAAAAATGGTCTGCCTTCGGGGTGTGGTCTTCCCGAGCAGCAAGATGGCCACTCTGTGAGTGTGCTCTGCCGGCCGAGTTTAAATCCGCCAGTAATCAGTGCAATAGTGGGACCAATGACGCCAGGAACTATAAGCCTAGTGTTCCTGACGACGCGAAGCGCACATCGGTGCTATCTGTGTGGGCGCGGTGGCTCTGTGTGATCCCTGGGACGACAGCGAGGAGTGGACCTGCTGCGGTGCTCGCCGGACTGCGCGGCCTGCTGGGCATCCGCTCTGATCTAGGGCGCTGGGGGCACTGGGAGCCCGTGGTTCAGGTGGAGGCGGCATGGGGCTCTGCTGGCGGCCCGAGTGAATCCGGCTGAGCACGGAGCACCGGTGGCTGCAAGCGCCCCTGAGACAGGAGCCTGAGAAGCCTGAATCCACCATTTTGCAGACGGAGTTCGTAGGGGCTGGCATCCGGTGGCCCCCTGTGTGGTGGCTCCTGCGCCAGCGCCGGGGAGCTCTGGAGGGACCCCGAGCCAGCAGACATTGCATCCGAAGCTGGAGATACACTGCACTGCCCGGAACACACAAAGAGGTGAGGTGTTGGGCGGGAGAAGCATACTGCTGGGGGCTCTAATGTATAACATCACCTGGCCCCCCAGCATATGGGAGATTGCGGAGCTTCGCTAGCAGTGCGCCCGACCATAGATGACATCGCTGCACCTGGGCTTTTGCCAGAAGCTGAGACGAGGCGTGCTTAGACACGAGGCAGAGCGCATAACGGAGGATTTACTCTCCTGCGGCCTGGAGTGTCGGAGCAGCGCTCTAAACTTCACGCGGACTGGTCACTGCGGCCTCACCGGGGCCTATCCTGAAGAAGGGCAAGCCGCGGAGGGCGCTGGGGGCGGCCCCTCTTGGGCTCATAACTTTTAAATATCACGATCTCACTGAGACGGACGCATTGTGGCTCTGTGGTAGGCCTGGCCTGGGTGTCCGCGGCGTCGCACGGCCCGTGCTGAGCTGGGAGGCGCGCAGTGGAGGCGGCGCAGAGAGACCCATGCATTGATGGCCCAGGGGGGCACCGAGAGGCTTCGCTGAGCCCATAGAGCTGTGCACAATGACCCATCGCAACAGGGAGAAGTTGGAGATGCCCCCGGTGCACTGATTGCAGTGGGAGCCATCGGTGCGGAGCGCACGGATCCGGGCAGGCCACTACCTACTGAGGCCCTAAGTGTGGAGGCCCTGCGGAACAGCCGCTGGCGCTAGTGCTGCTGACCCCTGGTGCGCGGACGCGTGGGACTTGCGGCTGGACTGCCAGGTGCACTCTACGCTCTGTCGAAGTTGAACAGATTGCCTAAATTCCCGGCTGCCCTCGCGGGCCGCATCAGGGCATGAGCATGGGCAAGCACGATACCAAACAATCAAAGCTGTCTTTTGAGAACAAGAGGCTGACAAGGCAAATGGACTCTGGAACAGGAGAGGGAGATAACCCTGCCACAACCGATACTGACGATCAGGGGGAGGATCTTCGCGCACTTCTGTTGGAGATGAGATTAAGCCTAAAGAATATAGACACCAAACTCGATGTCCTCACCTCTCAATTAGACCAGGTCCGATAACGCATAGATACGCATGAGAACAGATTGGATCAACTCGAGAATCGCACTTCCAACGCACATGACTTCCAGGTCGAGACCAAAGAACAACTGCTACAGATGGACAGAGTCCTAACGCTGATCAGAGCTAAGAACGATGACCTGGAAGCCCGATCCAGGTGCAATAATATCCGCATAACGGGGGTGCCTGAAACAACAGCAATACAAACAATGGAGACATTTGTGGAGGAACTCCTGCGTGAACTGTTTGGAGCGGATCTATCACCTGTCTTCATTGTAGAAAGGGCGCATGGGACCAAGGCCACCGGTAGGTTCCACCCCCGTCCAATCCTGGCCCGGCTGTTGAATTATCGGGATCGGGATGTCGTGCTGCCCCTGGCCAGGGAACGTGGGACTATTCAGCATAAAGGTAACACTATCTCCTTTTTCCCTGATTTCACCCCCACGGCGTCAAGCGACTGCTCCTGCAGGTGGAGATACCCTATGCACTACTCTACCCTGCTAAATTAAAAGTCTCTCATGATGGCACTGCCCACTTCTTTACTGACGCAATATTTGCCATGAAGTTTGCTAAACACATATGCGGGCAGCGACGAGCGGGAAAACCTGCAAAAGCTCTGAACTCTGGCGAGAACCTCAGCGATAATGACTGATCACTGTTTTAGATTGCGGTCAAATGCCTGTTGCATTTTGTGGAGCCATTGAACATATTATCTCGGGGTCCTGGGGGAATCTCATACTCACTCTGCAGACGCAGATTCACTAGGACCTCAAAAATTTAATTCACAAACCGTTGGTTTCCCTTCTTATTCTCGGCCACCCCGCCTTCTGGCAGGGCTGCTTGCCGATTAACCCACGCCTCCGGGGAGAGCTCTCAAGTTCTGCTACCAGGCGTTGATCTGGAGCACATTGTTGCGTTGTTTCTTGAAGGGAGGATGTAATTCACAACCTAATTGGGGCGTTGTTGTGTGGGTGGGGGAGGGTTGAAGTTGACACGTTGGGAAAGTTTGTCAGGAGAGCACTACATGCAAAACTAAATGATGTAATTACTTACAGTTTCCAGAGCAGATCTGAACGGGATCCACAGGCCTGCGCTGGTTTAAAGATAGTGGCACATGCAGAGCACTGGGCAACATATACACTGACTTCGCTGACACTAGCCATTACCTATACACACTTCAGATGGGAATGACTGAATACAAGGTTTTAACCTGGAATATCCTGGGGCTGAACGATTGCAGGAAGGCCAGACTAGTCCACTCTTACTTAAGCAGACACCATATTGATATATGCCTACTACAAGAGACCCATTTAAAAAACGATTCTCACTTTAACTGCACAACAAACACTGGGGCCATACCTTCTCCTCCATTTATTCCAATTATGCGAGAGGAGTGTCGATAGTGAATCGGCAGGGGTTAGACTGGACAACTATAGATGCGCAAGTAGACTCTGAAGGCAGTTTTGTGATCCTTAGTGGGATCTTAGGGGGAGTAAAGATGGTAATTGCAGTGGTCTATGGACCAAACATTGATTGCCCTGAATTTTTTCGTACTTTATGGGCCAAAATGCAAATCACTGGTTGCGATACCATGATATGGGGGGTTATTTCAATGTTGTATTGAATGATGCTTTGGACAGAAAAGGTAGCCCTCGCACACCACATCCCGCCACTAGGGAAGTCCTCAATAATATAGCAGAGGAGGGCGGCCTGATGGACGTTTGGAGGCAGAGACATCCGGGGGGTGGCGGAGGGCACATGTATATCTGCTCATCGTGGAGCCTGGTCTAGGCTGGATTACTGGCTGGTTTCTCATGACATTGCGGCATGGACCATTGATACTACACACCTCCCCAGAACACTGTCTGATCACGCCCCCTGCCTATTACGGTTAACCGTCCCAAATACACCACATAAAATGTTCAGTTGGAGACTTGCCCCAAATGCCCTGCTAGATTCCGCCTTTAAGGAAGAAATATATAGAGACATCGAGGAATACTTTGCCACAAACAGTGGGTCTGTTTCTACGCGGGCAACACTATGGGAGGCATTTAAAGTGGTTATTCGGGGGAAATGCATTTCACTGCAGGCTGGGGTGCTTAAGGCCATTAGAGGCACGCTGGCCTCTCTAGAAGCTCGCATTAGGGAATTAGAGACCTCGTATTATGATACGGAAGACCTTACACTTTTGCTGTCCATTAAGTCGCTACTCATTGAATTAGAAGAGGAGGACCGCAGAGAGGTACAATTTCTAGGCAAATACACCCAGGCTAGACGTTACGGTGAGGGGGACAGACCTGGCAAGACCCTTGTGAAAATGCTCAAGAGACCGCACACAGCCACTTACATATCTGAAATAGTGGGAGAGGATTCGACTGTAATAAGAGGGCCCCAGGGGGTCATGGACCGATTTACCGACTTTTACTCCAAACTGTACACCGCCACACACCAACCAGTGCCAGAGGAGCTCCAGCCCTTCCTCGAGTCTATTGAACTGCTGTGGCTTGGGAGGGCACACAGAGAATACTTAGATGAACCTTTCACCGTCAACGACATTTTGCAGGTCATTAACAGTCTTCCCATGGATAAGGCCCTGGGGTCTGATGGCTTGACGACTGCATTTTATAAGGCATATGCTGACCTGCTGGCACCCCACCTTCTTGCTGTCTTCGAGGAGGCTCAGACGTCAGGAATACTCCCCCCTTCTATGCGGGAGGCCATTATTCAGACTATCCCGAAGCTGGGTAAGCCAAGCCATGAAATAGACTCCTACAGGCCGCTCTCCCTGATTAATATAGACGCTAAAATTTATGCCAAGTTGCTCGCAAATCGACTACAGCCCCTGCTCCCTCTCATGGCGAGACCGGACCAATCTGGCTTTATCCCTGGCAGGTCCACCTCTCACAACCTTCGCACCTTCTTTGCGGTGCTGCATTACCTAAACCCTAAAGTCAAGGCGCTCGTGGCATTCCTCGATGCCACCAAGGCTTTTGACGCATTGGAGTGGCCATATCTGTTCGTCATTCTAGGGAGAATGGGCCTGAGCCCGACCTTTATAGCATTGATCAGGCTTCTCTACATGGCTCCCTCGGCGAGACTACGCATGAACGGTCTCTTGTCCGAGTTTTTCCCTACTACACGAGGAACTCGTCAGGGGTGCCCCATATCCCCTCTCCTCTTTGCCATTGCAATGGAGCCAATAGCAGCCAGAATTCGGCAGCATCAAGCGGCGAGGGGCTTGGGATCACTAGGGGGCTCCTTATTTCATTATATGCGGATGACATGACACTGTACATTATTGACCCTGAGGTCAATCTTATTCAGTGGACTCTCTGGCATATTTATCAACTGGGCCAAATCTACCTTATTTCCCCTTACAGAAGAAACCAAGCCTTTTGACCTGGATTACCCGCTGGGGTGGGCGGAGGGTCCGGTAAAATATTTGGGCATCTGGCTGAGCCGGGATGAACAAGAAATCTTGAACTTAAATTATGGGCGTGCGATCTCGTGGCTGGAAGACAAAGCCAAAACGTGGGACCGACTACCGATCTCTCTGGCTGGCAGGATTGCCATAGCTAAAATGGTCATCTTGCTCAAATTTTTATACTTATTTGTTAACATTCCAATTCCGCTCTCCCGGGCTTTTTTCCTGTCCAGTCGGTCGCTGCTGATATTTATGGTCTGGGCCGAGAAGCAAGCGTGCGTTTCCTGGGAGCTGCTCACACTCCCCCTCACACAGGGAGGACTGGGAGCCCCGGACATCCCGCTGTATGCGTTCTGCACGCAAACTCAATTTTTACAATATTGGCTGCACCCCACCCCGTTCCAACCCCATGTGGCTGTGGAGATGGACGTGGCTGCCCCGACTCCCCTCCGTGTAGCTATCTGCCAGTCATATCGCAGATCACGAGATGGCATTGACACTGTTGAGACATAAGCCACGTGCCAGAGCCCGCATGCAGATATTGTATGCCTCCTCTATCTCACTTGTGCGTAATCCGATGATCCCGGCATTGGCAGACAGCGGGAGCGTCTCTTTGTCAAAGTCCATGGGCCTTGAGACCTTTGCAGATCTTTATCCTGGCGATGCCTTCTGCGAACCGCCGGGTACTACGGAGGAGGGCACAAGGAGCTTCTCCGAGTTGTTTTTATATTATAAAATCAGAGCAAAGTGCAGACAATTACACAGCACCTTTCCAAGCCCTCCCACTTCACTGCCTGCGCTGGAACAGGTGATTACAAACCCATCCCCCTGCAGGTTAATCACATGACTATATAACTCCGTACAAATTACAGCACCGCCAACTGAGCCTAAGGCTAAACACTGTTGGAATTTAGACTTAGATGGCCAAATAACGGATCAGGTCTGGACTTTCTGCTGTAGCCCAACTCCAAATGCTCTCACCAAACTATAAATTGAGGCTAATTCATTTTAAGTATCTGCACAGGTTCTACAGAACTCCTTCTCAACTGTATCATATAGGTGTCCGATACGATGAGAATTTCTGGAGGTGTGACCATGCCCCCACTACCTTCATGCACATGTCCTGGCTATGTCCACCCATTGCAGCCTTTTGGGCAGAAGTATTTAGTAAAATACTGGAGATGCTGGGGACTTCGGGCGAGCCATGTCCGCTCATCGGCCTATTAGGGTACGTAAAAGACACCAAGGCTGAAAACCGAAAATTACACGCCATGCTACTCTTGCTCGCTAAACGAAGAGTATCTATACATTGGGGAGACAGACGTGCCCCTACGAGCAAGGCGTGGATACAAGATGTCACTTTTAGCCATACCCAACTAACCACCTTTTGGGAGCTAACGCCAATGGCCTTGAGACCCAAAATATATGGGGTCCCTTCATAGACTGGCTGAGGATATTGCAAGACAGCTCTGGCCCCTCCTCAAGCCCGGCTGATACTTAAAGATTCTGCTAACAGACCCTAGGCAGGAGTAAATGAAAGTACCAGGCTGCCGCATCGACGAAATATGCTAACTAGATACTCTAGCGCTGCACTCCGGTGGTCCTTACATGAGATTGTCACTTGGGATGCAATGACACGATAAAACTGTGAAACTGGCCCCATTTAACATTGTACTAGAATGTATTGCTTCCTGACTGTTTTGTTATGTTTTTTTTGAGTTTGCGCATTCGTATGATACTATTGTTTAATCATATTGAAAAGGATGTAATGTGGAATGCCATCTGTTTTTTTCTTGTTTGGAAAATCAATAAATTAAAAAAAAAAAATGTTCTGCCTTTCCATCAAGGAAAATTATTTGTAACGACCCCTGCTTTGCATGAAAAAGTCTTGCAAGCTTGTCATGATGACAAATTAGCCGGTCATAAAGGAATTCAGGAAACTCAAGAATTAATTAAAAGAGACTTTTGGTGGCCAAATATGGAGACTCAGATAAGACAGTATGTGTCAACTTGTGAGAGATGCTTAAAGGGAAAACCAAATCGATCTGCACCACAAGGGTTATTGTTGCCTTTACCAATGGCGCCTTGCCCTTGGCACACAGTTTCCATGGATCTTATTGTGGACCTAACTCCTAGTCAAGGTCATAATACGATCATGGTATTTGTAGACACCTTTTCCAAGAAGGCTCATTTTCTTCCCTTGAAAAGAATTCCTAGTGCATCACAAGTAGCTAGGTTATTTAAACATCACATAGTAAGGGTACATGGAATTCCCAAAATTTTGATTTCTGATTGGGGTTCCCAGTTTGTCTCCCATTTTTGGAAAGCCTTCACTGAAAGATTGGGAATTGACTCTCGTTTTTCAACCAGCTATCACCCTGAGACAGACGGGCAAACTGAGAGGGTCAATCAAGAGTTAGAGCAGTATTTATGACTTTATATCTTGGGTCAGGAAAAAGAATGTGTGGACTTAGTGTGGGCCGCCGAATTTACCTATAACAATGCTACACCTAGCTCCACAGGTTTCACCCCTTTTTATCTAAACTTTGGTAGACATCCAAATTTAATGATGGGCCAAGAACAAGAGGGGGCACCGAGAGGCTTCGCTGAGCCCATAGAGCTGTGCACAATGACCCATCGCAACAGGGACAAGTTGGAGATGCCCGCGGTGCACTTATTGCAGTGGGAGCCCTCGGTGCGGAGCGCACGGAACCGGGCAGGCCACTACCTACTGAGGCCCTAAGTGTGTGGAGGCCCTGCGGAACAGCCGCTAGCGCTAGTGCTGCTGACCCCTGGTGCGCGGACGCGTGGGACTTGCGGCTGGACTGCCAGGTGCACTCTACGCTCTGTCGAAGTTGAACAGATTGCCTAAATTCCCGGCTGCCCTCGCGGGCCGCATCAGGGCATGAGCATGGGCAAGCACGATACCAAACAATCAAAGCTGTCTTTTGAGAACAAGAGGCTGACAAGGCAAATGGACTCTGGAACAGGAGAGGGAGATAACCCTGCCACAACCGATACTGACGATCAGGGGGAGGATCTTCGCGCACTTCTGTTGGAGATGAGATTAAGCCTAAAGACTATAGACACCAAACTCGATGTCCTCACCTCTCAATTGGACCAGGTCTGAAAACGCATAGATACGCATGAGAACAGATTGGATCAACTCGAGAATCGCACTTCCGACGCACATGACTTCCAGGTCGAGACCAAAGAACAACTGAGTCCTAACGCTGATCAGAGCTAAGAACGATGACCTGGAAGCCCGATCCAGGTGCAATAATATCCGCATAACGGGGGTGCCTGAAACAACAGCAATGCAAAAAATGGAGACATTTGTGGAGGAACTCCTGCGTGAACTGTTTGGAGCGGATCTATCACCTGTCTTCATTGTAGAAAGGGCGCATGGGACCAAGGCCACCGGTAGGTTCCACCCCCATCCAATCCTGGCCCGGCTGTTGAATTATCAGGATCGGGATGTCATGCTGCACCTGGCCAGGGAACGTGGGACTATTCAGCATAAAGGTAACACTATCTCCTTTTTCCCTGATTTCACCCCCACGATGTCAAGCGACTGCTCCTGCAGGTGGAGATACCCTATGCACTACTCTACCCTGCTAAATTAAAAGTCTCTCATGATGGTACTGCCCACTTCTTTACTGACGCAATATTTGCCATGAAGTTTGCTAAACACATATGCGGGCAGCGACGAGCGGGGAAACCTGCAAAAGCTCTGAACTCTGGCGAGAACCTCAGCGATAATAACTGATCACTGTTTTAGATTGCGGTCAAATGCCTGTTGCGTTTTGTGGAGCCATTGATCATATTATCTCGGGGTCCTGGGGGAATCTCATACTCACTCTGCAGACGCAGATTCACTAGGACCTCAAAATTTAATTCACAAACCGTTGGTTTCCTTCTTATTCTCGGCCACCCCGCCTTCTGGCAGGGCTGCTTGCCGATTAACCCACGCCTCCGGGGAGAGCTCCCAAGTTCTGCTACCAGGCGTTGATCTGGAGCACATTGTTGCGTTGTTTCTTGAAGGGAGGATGTAATTCACAACCTAATTGGGGGGTTGGTGTGGGTGGGGGAGGGTTGAAGTTGACACGTTGGGAAAGTTTGTCAGGAGAGCACTACATGCAAAACTAAATGATGTAATTACTTACAGTTTCCAGAGCAGATCTGAACGGGATCCACAGGCCTGCGCTGGTTTAAAGATAGTGGCACATGCAGAGCACTGGGCAAAACATATACACTGACTTCGCTGACACTAGCCATTACCTATACACACTTCAGATGGGAATGACTGAATACGAGGTTTTAACCTGGAATATCCTGGGGCTGAACGATTGCAGGAAGGCCAGACTAGTCCACTCTTACTTAAGCAGACACCATATTGATATATGCCTACTACAAGAGACCCATTTAAAAAACGATTCTCACTTTAAACTGCACAACAAACACTGGGGCCATACCTTCTCCTCCATTTATTCCAATTATGCGAGAGGAGTGTCGATAGTGAATCGGCAGGGGTTAGACTGGACAACTATAGATTCGCAAGTAGACTCCGAAGGCAGTTTTGTGATCCTTAGTGGGATCTTAGGGGGAGTAAAGATGGTAATTGCAGTGGTCTATGGACCAAACATTGATTGCCCTGATTTTTTTCGTACTTTATGGGCCAAAATGCAAATCACTGGTTGCGATACAATGATATGGGGGGGGGTGATTTCAATGTTGTATTGAATGATGCTTTGGACAGAAAAGGTAGCCCTCGCACACCACATCCCGCCACTAGGGAAGTCCTCAATAATATAGCAGAGGAGGGCGGCCTGATGGACGTTTGGAGGCAGAGACATCCGGGGGGTGGAAGAGGGCACGTGTATATCTGCTCATCATGGAGCCTGATCTAGGCTGGATTACTGGCTGGTTTCTCATGACATTGCGGCATGGACGATTGATACTACACACCTCCCCAGAACACTGTCTGATCACGCCCCCTGCCTATTACAGTTAACCGTCCCAAATACACCACATAAAATGTTCAGTTGGAGACTTGCCCCAAATGCCCTGCTAGATTCCGCCTTTAAGGAAGAAATATATAGAGACATCGAGGAATACTTTGCCACAAACAGTGGGTCTGTTTCTACGCGGGCAACACTATGGGAGGCATCTAAAGTGGTTATTCGGGGGAAATGCATTTCACTGCAGGCTGGGGTGCTTAAGGCCATTAGAGGCACCCAGGCCTCTCTAGAAGCTCGCATTAGGGAATTAGAGACCTCGTATTATGATACGGAAGACCTTACACTTTTGCTGTCCATTAAGTCGCTACTCATTGAATTAGAAGAGGAGGACCGCAGAGAGGTGCAATTTCTAGGCAAATACACCCAGGCTAGACGTTACGGTGAGGGGGACAGACCTGGCAAGACCCTTGCGAAAATGCTCAAGAGACCGCACACAGCCACTTACATATCTGAAATAGTGGGAGAGGATTCGACTGTAATAAGAGGGCCCCAGGGGGTCATGGACCGATTTACCGACTTTTACTCCAAACTGTACACCGCCACTCGCCAACCAGTGCCAGAAGAGCTCCAGCCCTTCGTCGAGTCTATTGAACTGCTGTGGCTTGGGAGGGCACACAGAGAATACTTAGATGAACCTTTCACGGTCAACGACATTTTGCAGGTCATTAACAGTCTTCCCATGGATAAGGCCCTGGGGTCTGATGGCTTGACGACTGCATTTTATAAGGCATATGCTGACCTGCTGGCACCCCACCTTCTTGCTGTCTTCGAGGAGGCTCAGACGTCAGGAATACTCCCCCCTTCTATGCGGGAGGCCATTATTCAGACTATCCCGAAGCCGGGTAAGCCAAGCCATGAAATAGACTCCTACAGGCCACTCTCCCTGATTAATAAAGTTGCTAACATTTATGCCAAGTTGCTCGCAAATCGACTACATCCCCTGCTCCCTCTCATGGCGAGACCGGACCAATCTGGCTTTATCCCTGGCAGGTCCACCTCTCACAACCTTCGCACCTTCTTTGCGGTGCTGCATTACCTAAACCCTAAAGTCAAGGCGCTCGTGGCATTCCTCGATGCCACCAAGGCTTTTGACGCATTGGAGTGGCCATATCTGTTCGTCATTTAGGGAGAATGGGCCTGAGCCCGACCTTTATAGCATTGATCAGGCTTCTCTACATGGCTCCCTCGGCGAGACTACGCATGAACGGTCTCTTGTCCGAGTTTTTCCCTATTACACGAGGAACTCGTCAGGGGTGCCCCATATCCCCTCTCCTCTTTGCCATTGCAATGGAGCCAATAGCAGCCAGAATTCGGCAGCATCAAGCGGCGGGGGGCTTGGGATCACTAGGGGGCTCCTTATTTCATTATATGCGGATGACATGACACTGTACATTATTGATCCTGAGGTCAATCTTATTCAGTGGACTCTCTGGCATATTTATCAACGGGGCCAAATCTACCTTATTTCCCCTTACAGAAGAAACCAAGCCTTTTGACCTGGATCACACGCTGGGGTGGGCGGAGGGTCCGGTAAAATATTTGGGCATCTGGCTGAGCCGGGATGAACAAGAAATCTGGAACTTAAATTATGGGCGTGCGATCTCGGGGCTGGAAGACAAAGCCAAAACGTGGGACCGACTACCGATCTCTCTGGCTGGCAGGATTGCCATAGCTAAAATGGTCATCTTGCTCAAATTTTTATACTTATTTGTTAACATTCCTATTCCGCTCTCCCGGGCTTTTTTCCTGTCCAGTCGGTCGCTGCTGATATCTATGGTCTGGGCCGAGAAACAAGCGTGCGTTTCCTGGGAGTTGCTCACACTCCCCCTCACACAGGGAGGACTGGGAGCCCCGGACATCCCGCTGTATGCGTTCTGCACGCAAACTCAATTTTTACAATATTGGCTGCAGCCCACCCCGTTCCAACCCCATGTGGCTGTGGAGATGGACGTGGCTGCCCCGACTCCCCTCCGCGTAGCTATCTGCCAGTCATATCGCAGATCACGAGATGGCATTGACACTGTTGAGACACTACTCTGGGCCTGGCATAAGCCACGTGCCAGAGCCCGCATGCAGATATTGTATGCCTCCTCTATCTCACTTGCGCGTAATCCGATGATCCCGGCATTGGCAGACAGCGGGAGCGTCTCTTTGGCAAAGTCCATGGGCCTTCAGACCTTTGCAGATCTTTATCCTGGCGATGCCTTCTGCGAACCGCCGGGAACTACGGAGGAGGGCACAAGGAGCTTCTCCGAGTTGTTTTTATATTATAAAATCAGAGCAAAGTGCAGACAATTACACAGCACCTTTCCAAGTCCTCCCACTTCACTGCCTGCGCTGGAACAGGTGATTACGAACTCATCCCCCTGCAGGTTAATCACACGACTATATAACTCCGTACAAATTACAGCACCGCCAACTGAGCCTAAGGCTAAACACAGTTGGAATTTAGACTTAGATGGCCAAATAACGGATCAGGTCTGGACTTTCTGCTGTAGCCAACTCCAAATGCTCTCACCAAACTATAAATTGAGGCTAATTAATTTTAAGTATCTGCACAGGTTCTACAGAACTCCTTCTCAACTGTATCATATAGGTGTCCGATCCGATGAGAATTGCTGGAGGTGTGACCATGCCCCCACTACCTTCATGCACATGTCCTGGCTATGTCCACCCATTGCAGCCTTTTGGGCAGAAGTATTTAGTAAAATACTGGAGATGCTGGGGACTTCGGGCGAGCGATGTCCGCTCATCGGCCTATTAGGGTACGTAAAAGACACCAAGGCTGAAAACCGAAAATTACACGCCATGCTACTCTTGCTCGCTAAACGAAGAGTATCTATACATTGGGGAGACAGACGTGCCCCTACGAGCAAGGCGTGGATACAAGATGTCACTTTTAGCCATACCCAACTAACCACCTTTTGGGAGCTAACGCCAATGGCCTTGAGACCCAAAAATATATGGGGTCCCTTCATAGACTGGCTGAGGATATTGCAAGACAGCTCTGGCCCCTCCTCAAGCCCGGCTGATACTTAAAGATTCTGCTAACAGACCCTAGGCAGGAGTAAATGAAAGTACCAGGCTGCCGCATCGGCGAAATATGCTAACTAGATACTCTAGCGCTGCACTCCGGTGGTCCTTACATGAGATTGTCACTTGGGATGCAATGACACAATAAAACTGTGAAACTGGCCCCATTTAACATTGTACTAGAATGTATTGCTTCCTGACTTTTTGTTATGTTTTTTTTTAGTTTGCGCATTCGTATGATACTATTGTTTAATCATATTGAAAAGGATGTAATGTGGAATGCCATCTGTTTTTTTCTTGTTTGGAAAATCAATAAATTTAAAAAAAAAAAAATGGTCTGCCTTTCCATCAAGGAAAATTATTTGTAACGACCCCTGCTTTGCATGAAAAGGTCTTGCAAGCTTGTCATGATGACAAATTAGCCGGTCATAAAGGAATTCAGGAAACTCAAGAATTAATTAAAAGAGACTTTTGGTGGCCAAAAATGGAGACTCAGATAAGACAGTATGTGTCAACTTGTGAGAGATGCTTAAAGGGAAAACCAAATCGATCTGCACCACAAGGGTTATTGTTGCCTTTACCAACGGCGCCTCGCCCTTGGCACACAGTTTCCATGGATCTTATTGTGGACCTACCTCCTAGTCAAGGTCATAATACGATCATGGTATTTGTAGACACCTTTTCCAAGAAGGCTCATTTTCTTCCCTTGAAAAGAATTCCTAGTGCATCACAAGTAGCTAGGTTATTTACACATCACGTATTAAGGGTACATGGAATTCCCAAAATTTTGATTTCTGATTGGGGTTCCCAGTTTGTCTCCCATTTTTGGAAAGCCTTCACTGAAAGATTGGGAATTGACTCTCGTTTTTCAACCACCTATCACCCTGAGACAGACGGGCAAACTGAGAGGGTCAATCAAGAGTTAGAGCAGTATTTATGACTTTATATCTTCGGTCAGGAAAAAGAATGGGTGGACTTAGTGTGGGCCGCCGAATTTACCTATAACAATGCTACACATAGCTCCACAGGTTTCACACCTTTTTATCTAAACTTTGGTAGACATCCAAATTTAATGATGGGCCAAGAACAAGAGACAGTCCCTGCAGCTGAAGAATTTGTGAAGGGAGTACAAGAGTCATACTTAAAAGCTAGAGAGAACTTAACGAAAGCAAAGCAGTCCTACAAAATTCAGTCTGATAAAAAGAGAAGAGAAGGCCCCACTCTAAAAAAAGGAGATAAGGTTTGGTTGTCCACTCGCCATTTACATTTAAAAGAGAACCGCAAATTCTAGCCAAGGTTTGTGGGTCCTTTTAAGGTGGATCGCATATTAAATTCAGTGGCTGTCAAAATTAAAATGACTTCCTATTTAAAGATATACCCTGTTTTTCATGTCTCTCTGATAAAGAAAAGCCCTCCTGATTTGAGAACTAGTACCCCCCTCCCCAGCTTCAGTCTTAGTAAACTCTGCAGAAGAGTTTGAAGTACATCAGATTCTAGATTCTAAACTCAAAAAAGGAAAGTTGTTTTACTTAATTGATTGGAAGGGTTTTGATCCGGAAGAGAGATCATGGGGACCTAGTTCAAATGTACATGCCTCAAAACTAGTATTAGCCTCCCATAAAAAGTTTCCAAACAAACCTAAGATGGGGAACAGTTTTTTTGAGGGGGAGTACTGTCAGGAATTCGTTAGATGTCAATATAGTCACCACAGACAGAAAGCAAAAAGGGCTAAATACCTTCTTGTAAAGCAATATCCTTTCTGGAAAAGATTTGGTCTTGGCAGCAAGCTTCTGCTTCAAGTTATCCTGAAAGGAGTTCACGGAAAACCTCACGAGAAATCTAAGATGGCCGCCATGGTGAAAAAATTAACTCTAACGCGGTATAGTTGTTGGTGCAGAAGCAAGAGTTGGCACACGCATGCAGGACACCCCGCACTTCAACTGAAGTCCTCGAAGCAACCGGCAGTGTTTCTCCATTGCGTACGAGGAGAATTCCAGTCAGAAGATAGCAGAGTTTTGTCCCGCGCATGAGCACCAGAGTCCGAACTTCGGAGCTGAGTAAATTCAATGTTTTTGGTCATGAGTAGTGTCTTGCAATTTTCAGTCAGTCAAGTTGACTTTCAAAGTGATGAGTAGTGTCTCTGTGCTCCGCATAGTGAATTGAACTGTAAACCTTGTACATTACAGGAAAGCTGAGTAGTGTCTCAGTGCTTCTACCTGAGAAAAGAACTGAGGAACTCAGAATATTTCAAGAAAGTTGAATAGTGTTTGAGTGCCTCACACAGAGACTGGAGCTATGGAATTTTGAACACTTCTATAGACTTGAAATAAACTATCAACATGAACTTGCATGAACAAGCGAGTCTACGGATTGAGAATATAACTAGTGAAGACTATCAGAGAAAGAACAATTGTCAACTAAGCAGATTCAACTCATATATATATATATATATATATATATATATATATATATATATATATATATATATATATATAGCAACACTTGTCTAATATAAAAGAAGATTTTCTCACATAATTCTCTTCTATTTTGAAAAGACTATGTAAAGAAAAAAATGAATCTCAGAGAGAAGCTAATCCTCAAAAAGTATTCAGGTAAACTACTCAAGAGAATGTGAAATATTATTAGAGGATAGCGTTAAGAAATTAAATAGTGATTTACTATTGTGTTACTATATGTTTTATAAGCAACACACTAAACAAGAACGCTAGCAGAGCTGCCAGACTAAGAAACACATGCAGCCTGATTGAGGAGTCTCTCTCTTTTCTCCCATTCTCCTTTCCCCCTCGCCAATGCCGGGGATGGATTTCTACTTCGGTCCCGGGTATTAGCGGAGGGTACTGAGGACTTCTCTTCTGCTCCTGAGGAAAGAATTACAAGGTATCTTGACAACTGCTTTGCTAAACCACCTCCTCATCTGGTATCAGCTCCTATGTATAATAGGACTGATAGTCCTCTTTTATGAATAACGTGGACAGGTTTATGTGTTTTTCTTCCATCAAATGCTAACACACACAGATTTTGGAGGATACTTTTCTTTTATTCTGCATTTGCAAAGCTCCAATTTAAATCATCTTTGTTTCGCTGATACGCTCAACTATTTGCTTCTTTCACATGAGAACATTCTACCAGTGATGAACATACTTCTAATATTATTTCACAGATAGTTTGTGCATTACATCTGTTTTGAAAATTGCATGCACCTTATTGGTTTACTTCACATTTCATCCAGTTTACATACCCGAAACTGTTGGGCACAACTGCTAAGTCAACTACTGTACCATATAATCGGTCTGTTTACTCCCTTTGATGCTAGACTCTCCTGGAGAAAAAGCCCTTAAAGGGAAGGACTAGTAGAGGTCTCCCAACATCTATTTGGCAGCAATTGATGCACAATGATTCAGAGCAGTAAGGAAAATGTTTATACTTGAACATTGTCTTGGTGGAAAGGGTCAGCACATTTTTTAACATCTCCCTGTCTGCACCTATGGAGAGTGAGAAGGGCTGGATGAATTCCAGGAGGCAGTTCAACATCTGGAGCAATGTTTCAGTTCACATAGAAGTATTGTAGTCAACTGTTTACATTTTTGTTTAAGGAGCAGCAGCCTGATGAATCTTTCGAGTCTTATCTTACAGCTCTTAGAGTACTAGCTTTCAAATGGTGAATTTGGAAATTTCACAGACCAGCTGATGAGATAGGGTCAATGTCATAGTAAAGTAATATAGGAGAAATGACTCTCATTTAAGAAACTTTCTTTGGCTTAAGCCATCGATGCTGCCAGTACAATTTAATCATGACAAAAATACATGAACATGATGAGAAATGTTTCCAAGAAACCTGGCTATGTAATCAAAAAAGCTCTGTTCCTTCCAAAGGAAATTTAGATCATGAGAAGTCATTTGGGCCATGTTCCTTGTAAACTAGTGCTCAAAGCAGTTATCATTGTAGATCTACACACTATTTGAAATCTTTCAAATTTTTTCTGGCTGCAATAAAGGCTAGTAATCTCAGTGGAACGTTGGTGTAATTTTATAAAGTTTGCATGCATGCAAAATGTTTGTTTTCGTGGTGTTGATGACAATACGAACAAGATTCATACTGTAGTGTCAAGAGTTTTGTATTGTGAATAAACACATGTGGATTGCAAAGTTCCAAGAAATCCTTTAGCTTCTATCACTGTAGGAGGAATCTCACTGAATCTGCTAATGGACTCTCAAACCAGGTTTACTATCATCACTCTTGGTAATTCCTGAGACATTGGAAAGATAGAAACCTGCTATCAAGACTGAATCTTGCCAGGGTTCAAAAAATGATCTAATTGTATACCTGATGCTGCCTTAGAATTTCAAGGTTGTTGTATTACGGGTAAAGTTTAAATTCCTTTTCAGGGAAAGAGAATACTGTGATGGATACAGTATGGTTCGCAGGATGTTGTGCTACTTCCCAGCAAAAACAACCAGTTATGTTTTTTTTGTGAGCGGTGCAAAGAAATTGGGAGTCATAGACTGGAGGCCTGCAATCAAGTTATTGTAGGTGTGCCTCATGCAATGGTGGATGAAAGAGTTGTTACAGATGTTTTGGATGATCTCACCAACCTTAATGAGGGGTGCCAAGATAATTATAAGGATGATCTAGGCTTCCTAAAGTATTTTGTGTTAGAAATTAAACTTATGGAGGGCTACACACCGGTTAAGCCCAAGTTGAGAAATGTACCACTAAATTCAGTAGATTGTTCCATTTGGCTTTCCCTTGTAGTGGCTAGAAAAATAATACAAAATTGAGAGTTTGTATTGACTTCAATGCACTCAACCAGTGTATTTGGATAGATGCTCATCCACTACCCAGAACCAATGACCTAATATTTAAGTTAAACATATTCAGCTGATTAGACCTCCATTGGCATAACACCAACTGACTCTTTCACCCTCATTGTGCAACGTAACAGCATTTTTCACACCTGATGGTCGCTTCCAATAAAAAAGAATGTTGTTCAGTTTGGCATCGGCTGTGGCCTTTGTTCAAGGGGTAATGCAGAAAATTGTGGGAGATTTGGAGGGTACATTGATCTTCCAGGATGATGGTCCTTGTGGTTGAGAAGAACTAGGAAGACTACCATTGTATATGTTGTCTTGGAAAGGCTGAGAGTGAGTATTTTATGATTGAGATGTGACAAATGTGTTTTTAGGGAGGAAGTGTTAGAATATTTAGGGCCTGTCATTAGTGCAGAAGATGTCAGTCTTAGGGCAGGGTTGGTTAAGGCAATAGAATAGACTCCTTACCTCATGAACAAAGAAGTCATGTCCTTTGTAGGGCTTTGTGATTTCTATGTGAAATCCCTGCCAAATTTTGCCATTGTGGTCAAACTCATCACATGGTTACTAAACTAAATAAATAAGACAAAGGTTCTCTGGGGAAAAGGTCAGGTGAATGCATTCTGATTTGTTGAATACCTCTCTGTGCAAAATATTTTATTTTTTTAAAAGAAACTCACAAAGCAGGAGCTTTTAAAAACACAAAAACAACAGCCTTAAGTGTGCAGGGAGCTTCATGGTGGCATTTGTGCTTTTTTCCTACCTTTAATTACAATCCCTCACAAGGTGGTCCTGGGATTGGAAATGGCCGCCTCATTCTGAATAGAGCTCAGGGAGATCCATGCTGACTGGGCGGCCCTATGGCAGGCAGGCTACCAGTTCAAAAGTTTATGGTAGCAAAGGTATGTGAGTGTCATCTGTGTAAACGCAGCGCTTTCCCTGACTCTAAATAGAGTGGCAGAACTTCGGTTTGATGGGGATGGAGCCCACCAATTTTTAGTACTGCTCCTCCAAACTTGAAATTACAGTGTGTGGGAAAGTAGGATCTGCTTTCATGGTGACCCCCACTTTTAGCTGGTGTCAGTATGTTTTTTTCACTAGTCTGGCTGGGATCCTGCTAATCAGTACTCCAGCCACTGTACTTCCTCCCTAAATTTGTCATGGTAAGTAATTTGGTACCTCCACAATTGGCTACTGGTGTACCCATGTAACTCCCTAGTATATGGTACTAAGGTACCCAGGGCATATGTACACCAGGGATCTCCCATGGGCTGCGGCATGTATTATGCCACCCATGAGAGACCACTCAACATGTGACTACAGGCCTGCCATTGCATCCTGTGTAAGCTGGTGCTAGCACCACTTACAACAGATATACGTTTCCTTTTATCTGAGGTCATTACACTTGAAACCTATGTCACCCCTAAGGCAGGCCTTTCAATCCAGAAGGCAGGGTGCTGGGTTAAGTGTGAGGGTACCCCGCATGACCAGGACACCCCCTACAAACCCCAGAGTCAATTCTCCAGGCTTTGTAAGTGTGGTCAGCCATTTTGATACATGAAGTGGCCATGCGCCATTACGTGATGGCTAACTATATATTGGCAGTGTCGAACCTGGGCATGTTTGGTATCAAATCCATTGTGGTCTACGGCACTTTCCAAAGTAACTTTGCACATATGCACCTAGCTTCCCTGGTGTAGGTATACTGGTTCCTGTGGTATCCATGGGTGGGGTGACTCTCCAACCTTCTGTCTTCCATGGGGTCTCTTCACGGTCCTTCTTCAAAACTGCAACCGCGACTTTCCTGTTGACTTTTATTAAGTGCGCAGCTGTGTTTCCACTCTGCACACAGCCTCCTTGGGGTTCCTGGGTACTTACCTGGGGTGGGTTCTTGTGTCCCCAGCTCTTCTGCGTCTCGTGGTTCAAGTTACGACTTTGGTCGCAGTTCGCATTCCACTTTCTTAGTATGTGGTTTGGTCTCCCCTGGAGACCACTGTGTATTGTGCTTAATACCTGTTTCCAGTTCAAGTATTGTGTGTATTTGTGTTGATACCTCCAGGTAGGAGATATACCAATGTGTTAGTGAGTGTTGTATAATAAATAGACATATTTTTATAAATAAACTGTGTGGTTCTTTTTCATTTAATCTACACTATGTGATTAGATCTGGTAAAACAAGCTGCTTAACACTCCTTCTGGACTAAGCCTGAAGGCTGCTCCCCACAGCTACCACTTAGAGAGCTTTCTATGGTTGTCTAAGAACCCTAAAATCACCATAAGGGTTGTCTGAATTAGTGTAAGGTGCTTCACTTAAATAAGTGTGCACCATATACTAAGCCAGCCTCCAACACCTTGTCTCACTGGTCTTCTCATATCGTCCTCATCAAAAGAGATCCTACTGAACACCCCAGTGGCCATTGCACAACGGCATGCCAGGTTGTTTGGTCCCCTGATAAGAGCCATTCTTGGTCAGGAGGGTCAGGGAGCCAAAGCTGCAACAGGCCTCTCACATATTTCTTAGCTGCCACATTTGGGCAGTCCTTGCAGCAACCTTGGGTAGAAGAAAAGGATAAAAGAACATCACAATTCTAGCTGAAAAGCATGAGAAGGCATGTTCCCAATGTGTAACACCACCAAGAAAACGCTCAGTCTCCCTTTAAGAAAGTGGCACATCCCAATGCTAGTACATGCATCCCACAAGTAATTCTGCTCCAATTCTTCCACACCACAAGGAAGAAAGAGGTTTGGAGTGAAAAGTTACCTTTTAACCTAAAAGAGTGTGGAAGGAAAGGGAGGGCAAGGCGAGGGGAATCCATACTTAAGCAGCCACTTGCTCCCAGTCAAATTGTCAAGCTGAGGATAACAGGAGAAATGCTAATCACTCTTTCATCTTTCTACTGGGAAGTGCAAAGGCTCTAGTGGTAAGAAGAGGCACTGACTGATTACCTAAAGAGAGGAGCTGAGGCTATCAGGAGCTCCGTTTTTAGGTCTCGCCTGGCGTTGCAGCGCGCATGCGCTGCCCGCCCTGCGAGGACTTTTTGCATTCGATACGGTTTGAGAAATGGACTTTAAGCCACACCCTTATTTTAATTGGCTTGCGTCAGCGTTTATGTTAAACGCTGGCGCGTGATTGGCAATTGGGCTTTTTGGTTACCGCCTTGTCCTCTTTTAGTACGGCCCATTTCGACAGGCCAACGCCATCTTGGTTACCGTGACGTATGAGGGCTTCTAATTGGGAATCTCTTTGCTATTCGTCTGGGGACTAATTGGGCTGTTAGAAACATTAGCATCGCAACGTAGTCGACGGCACAAAAGGTAGGCTTTTATGCAGTGTGGGGACAGTATTGTGTTACGTTTAACAAATAATGTTTATTGACGTATGAACTATTTCTATACGTTTGGGGCCTCTTGGGTTATGTTTTACAAATTCTGTTTAGCAATGTTTGATTTTTTCCTACACATTTGGTGCTTCTTGGGTTACGTTTTGCAAGTTATGTTTATACCGTACGTTCCAATACGTTTGGGGTTTCTTGTGTCGCGTATTACAAATACTGTTTAACAATGTCTGAATTTTTTTATACGTTTGGCGCTTCTTGGGTTACGTTTTCCAACGAATGTTTAGCAACGTAAGAGTTATTACGATACTTGGGGCTTTTGCTAATATGGGGCTTCAGCGATCCCGTATTTTCGTTAGAATATTAGCATCGCGACCGTAGTACAGTTTGGGGCTTCTGGTGATTTGAGTTTTCAGCGATCCCAAACATTCGCTAAAATCTTAGCATTGTGACAGTAGTACAGTTTGGGGCTTCTTCTCATTTTGGCCTTTATCGATCCCTAACATTTGGTAAAATCTTGGCATTGCGACAAAAGTACAGTTTGGGGTTTCTGCTGATTTGGTCCTTCAGCGATCCTGTACATTCGTTAGAATCTTACCATTGCAACAAAAGTACAGTTTGGGGCTTCTGTATTTGGGGCTTCCATTAATTCGGCTTCGGAAACGTTAAGGACACGCGCGCGGCGGAACGAAAGGTAGGTGTTGATTCTTTTATCCTTTTGGGGTTTATGCTGATTTGGGTCGCCCACAAGTTAAGGACACACGTTCGGTGACACTAAAGGTATGCTTTTGTGCAGTGTGCGTACATTATTGGGTTATATTTTACAAATAATGTTTAGGGACGTATGAATTATTTCTATACACTTGGGGTTCGCGAATTTGGGGCTTTTGCTGATTAGGCTGCATACACGTTAAGACACACATGCGGTATAGTTGTTGGTGCAGAAGCAAGAATTGGCACACGCGTGCAGGACACCGCGCACTTTAACTGAAGTCCTCGAAGCAACCGGCAGTGTTTCTCCATTGCGTACGAGGAGAATTCCAGTCAGAAGTTAGCAGAGTTTTGTCCCGCGCATGAGCACCAGAGTCCGAACTTCGGAGCTGAGTAAATTCAATGTTTTTGGTCGTGAGTAGTGTCTTGCAATTTTCAGTCAGTCAAGTTGACTTTCAAAGTGATGAGTAGTGTCTCTGTGCTCCGCATAGTGAATTGAACTGTAAGCCTTGTACATTACAGGAAAGCTGAGTAGTGTCTCAGTGCTTCTAACTGAGAATAGAACTGTGGAACTCAGAATATTTCAGGAAAGTTGAATAGTGTTTTAGTGCCTCACACAGAGACTGGAGCTATGGAATTTTGAACACTTCTATAGACTTGAAATAAACTATCTACATGAACTTGCATGAACAAGCGAGTCTACGGAATGAGAATATAACTAGTGAAGACTATCAGAGAAAGAACAATTGTCAACTAAGCAGATTCAACTCCTATATATATATATATATATATATATATATATTTATATATATATAGCAACACTTGTCTAATATAAAAAGATTTTCTCACATAATTCTCTTCTTCTATTTTGAAAAGACTATGTAAATGAAAAAATGTATCTCAGAGAGAAGCTAATCCTCAAAAAGTGTTCAGGTAAACTACTCAAGAGAAAGTTAAATATTATTAGAGGATAGTGTTAAGAAATTAAATAGTGATTTACTATTCTGTTACTATATGTTTTCTAAGCAACACACTAAACAAGAACGCTAGCAGAGCTGACAGACTAAGAAACACATGCAGCCTGATTGAGGAGTCTCTCTCTTTTCTCCCATTCTCCTTTCCCCCTCGCCAATGCCAGGGATGGATTTCTACTTCGGTCCTGGGTATTAGCGGAGGGGACTGAGGACTTCTCTTCTGCTCCTGAGGAAAGAATTACAAGGTATCTTGACAACTGCTTTGCTAAACCACCTCCTCATCTGGTATCAGCTCCTATGTATAATAGGACTGATAGTCCTCTTTATGAATAACGTGGACAGGTTTATGTGTTTTTCTTTCATCAAATGCTAACACACACAGATTTTGGAGGATACTTTTCTTTTATTTTGCATTTGCAAAGCTCCAATTTAAATCATCTTTGTTTCGCTGATACGCTCAACTATTTGCTTCTTTCACATGAGAACATTCTACCAGTGATGAACATACTTCTAATATTATTTCACAGATAGTTTGTGCATTACATCTGTTTTGAAAATTGCATGCACCTTATTGGTTTACTTGACATTTCATCCAGTTTACATACTCGAAACTGTTGGGCACACCTGCTAAGTCTACTACTGTACCATATAATCGGTCTGTTTACTCCCTTTGATGCTAGATTCTCCTGGAGAAAAAGCCCTTAAAGGGAAGGACTAGTAGAGGTCTCCCAACATCTCTTTGGCAGCAATTGATGCACAATGATTCAGAGCAGTAAGGAAAATGTTTATACTTGAACATTGTCTTGGTGTAAAGGGTCAGCACATTTTTGAACATCTCCCTGTCTGCACCTATGGAGAGTGAGAAGGGCTGGATGAATTCCAGGAGGCAGTTCAACATCTGGAGCAATGTTTCAGTTCACATAGAAGTATTGTAGTCAACTGTTTACATTTTTGTTTAAGGAGCAGCAGCCTGATGAATCTTTCAAGACTTATCTTACAGCTCTTAGAGTACTAGCTTTCAAATGGTGAATTTGGAAATTTCACAGACCAGCTGATGAGATAGGGTCAATGTCATAGTAAAGTAATATAGGAGAAATGACTCTCATTTAAGAAACTTTCTTTGGCCTAAGCCATCGATGCTGCCAGTACAATTTAATCATGTCAAAAATACATGAACATGATGAGAAATGTTTCCAAGAAACCTGGCTATGCAATCAAAATGAGCTCTGTTCCTTCCAAAGGAAATTTAGATCATGAGAAGTCATTTGGGCAATGTTCCCTGTAAACTAGTGCTCTAAGCTGTTATCATTGTAGATCTACACACTATTTGAAATCTTTCAAATTTTTTCTGGCCGCAATAAAGGCTTGTAATCTCAGTGGAACGTTGGTGTAATTTTCTAAAGTTTGCATGCATACAAAATGTTTGAGTTCGTGGTGTTGATGACAATACGAACAAGATTCATACTGTAGTGTCAAGAGTTTTGTATTGTGAATAAACACATGTGGATTGCAAAGTTCCAAGAAATCCTTTAGCGTCTATCACTGTAGGAGGAATCTCACTGAATCTGCTAATGGACTCTCAAACCAGGTTTACTATCATCACTCTTGGTACTTCCTGAGACATTGGAAAGATAGAAACCTGCTATCAAGACTGAATCTTTCCAGGGTTCAAAAAATGATCTAATTGTATACCTTATGCTGCCTTAGAATTTCAAGGTTGTATTACGGGTAAAGTTTAAATTCCTTTTCAGGGAAAGAGAATACTGTGATGGATACAGTACGGTTCGCAGGACGTTGTGCTACTTCCCAGCAAAAACAATCAGTTATGTTTTTTCTGTGAGCTGTGCAAAGAAATTGGGAGTCATAGACTGGAGGCCTGCAATCAAGTTATTGTAGGTGTGCCTCATGCAATGGTGGATGAAAGAGTTGTTACAGATGTTTTGGATGATCTCACCAACCTTAATGAGGGGTGCCAAGATAATTATAAGGATGATCTAGGCTTCCTAAAGTATTTTGTGTTTGAAATTAAACTTATGGAGGGCTACACACCGGTTAAGCCCAAGTTGAGAAATGTACCACTAAATTCAGTAGATAGTTCCATTTGGCTTTCCCTTGTAGTGGCTAGAAAAATAATACAAAATTGAGAGTTTGTATTGACTTCAATGCACTCAACCAGTGTATCTGGATAGATGCTCATCCACTACCCAGAACCAATGACCTAATATTTAAGTTAAACATATTCAGCTGATTAGACCTCCATTGGCATAACACCAACTGACTCTTTCACCCTCATTGTGCAACGTAACAGCATTTTTCACACCTGATGGTCGCTTCCAATAAAAAAGAATGTTGTTCAGTTTGGCATCGGCTGTGGCCTTTGTTCAAGGGGTAATGGAGAAAATTGTGGGAGATTTGGAGGGTACATTGATCTTCCAGGATGATGGTCCTTGTGGTTGAGAAGAACTAGGAAGACTAGCATTGTATATGTTGTCTTGGAAAGGCTGAGAGTGAGTATTTTATGATTGAGATGTGACAAATGTGTTTTTAGGCAGGAAGAGTTAGAATATTTAGGGCCTGTCATTAGTGCAGAGGATGTCAGTCTTAGGGCAGGGTTGGTTAAGGCAATAGAAGAGACTCCTTTCCCCATGAACAAAGAAGTCATGTCCTTTGTAGGGCTTTGTGATTTCTATGTGAATTCCCTGCCAAATTTTGCCATTGTGGTCAAACTCATCACATGTTTACTAAACTAAATAAATAAGACAAAGGTTCTCTGGGGAAAAGGTCAGGTGAATGCATTCTGATTTGTTGAATACCTCTCTGTGCAAAATATATATTTTTTTTTAAAGAAACTCACAAAGCAGGAGCTTTCAAAAAACACAAAAACAACAGCCTTAAGTGTGCAGGGAGCTTCATGGTGGCATTTGTGCTTTTTTCCTAACTTTAATTACAATGCCTCGCAAGGTGGTCCTGGGATTGGAAATGGCCGCCTCATTCTGAATAGAGCTCAGGGAGATCCATGCTGACTGGACGGCCCTATGGCAGACAGGCTACCAGTTCAAAAGTTTATGGTAGCAAAGGTATGTGAGTGTCATCTGTGTAAACTCAGCGCTTTCCCTGACTCTAAATAGAGTGGCAGAACTTCAGGTTTGATGGGGATGGAGCCCACCAATGTTTAGTACTGCTCCTCCAAACATGAAATTACAGTGTGTGGGAAAGTAGGATCTGCTTTCATGGTGACCCCCACTTTTAGCTGGTGTCAGTATGTTTTTTTGACTAGTCTGGCTGGGATCCTGCTAATCAGGACTCCAGCCACTGTACTTCCTCCCTAAATTTGTCATGGTAAGTAATTTGGTACCTCCACAATTGGCTACTGGTGTACCCATGTAAGTCCCTAGTATATGGTACTAAGGTACCCAGGGCATATGTACACCAGAGATCTCCCATGGGCTGCGGCATGTATTATGCCACCCATGAGAGACCACTAAACCTGTGACTACAGGCCTGCCATTGCAGCCTGTGTAAGCTGGTGCTAGCACCACTTACAACAGATATACGTTTCCTTTTATCTGAGGTCATTACACTTGAAACCTATGTCACCCCTAAGGCAGGCCTTTCAATCCAGAAGGCAGGGTGCTGGGTTAAGTGTGAGGGTACCCTGCATGAGCAGGACACCCCCTACAAACCCCAGAGTCAATTCTCCAGGCTTTGTAAGTGCGGTCAGCCATTTTGATACATATAGTGGCCATGCGCCATTACGTGATGGCTAACTATATATTGGCAGTGCCGAACCTGGGCATGTTTGGTATCAAATCCATTGTGGTCTACGGCACTTTACAACGTAACTTCGCACCTATGCACCTAGCTTCCCTGGTGTAGGTATACTGGTTCCTGTGGTATCCATGGGTGGGGTGACTCTCAAACCTTCTGCTTCCACGGGGTCTCTTCAGGGTCCTTCTTCAAAACTGCAACCGCGACTTTCCTGTTGACTTTTATTAAGTGCGCAGCTGTGTTTCCACTCTGCACACAGCCTCCTTGGGGTTCCTGGGTACTTACCTGGGGTGGCTTCTTGTGTCCCCAGCTCTACTGAGTCTCGTGGTTCAAGTTACGACTTTGGTCGCAGTTCGCATTCCACTTTTTTAGTATGTGGTTTGGTCTCCCCCTGGAGACCACTGTGTATTGTGCTTAATACCTGTTTCCAGTTGAAGTATTGTGTGTATTTGTGTTGATACTTCCAGGTAGGAGATATACCAATGTGTTAGTGAGTGTTGTATAATAAATAGACATATTTTTATAAATAAACTGTGTGGTTCTTTTTCATTTAATCGACACTATGTGATTAGATCTGGTAAAACAAGCTGCTTAACACTCCTTCTGGACTAAGCCTGAAGGCTGCTCCCCACAGCTACCACTTAGAGAGCTTTCTATGGTTGTCTAAGAACCCTAAAATCACCGTAAGGGTTGTCTGAATTAGTGTAAGGTGCTTCACTTAAATAAGTGTGCACCATATACTAAGCCAGCCTCCAAAACCTTGTCTCACTGGTCTTCTCATATCGTCCTCATGAAAAGAGATCCTACTGAACACCCCGGTGGCCATTGCACAAGGCATGCCAGGTTGTTTGGTCCCCTGATAAGAGCCATTCTTGGTCAGGAGGGTCAGGGAGCCAAAGCTGCATCAGGCCTCTCATATATTTCTTAGCTGCCACATTTGGGCAGTCCTTGCAGCAACCTTGGGTAGAAGAAAAGGATAAAAGAACATCGCAATTCTAGTTGAAAAGCATGAGAAGGCATGTTCCCAATGTGTAACACCACCAAGAAAACGCTCAGTCTCCCTTTAAGAAAGTGGCACATCCCAATGCTAGAACATGCATCCCACAAGTAATTCTGCTCCAATTCTTCCACACCACAAGGAAGAAAGAGGTTTGGAGTGGAAAGTTACCTTTTAACCTAAAAGAGTGTGGAAGGAAAGGGAGGGCAAGGCTAGGGGAATCCCTACTTAAGCAGCCACTTGCTCCCAGTCAAATTGTCAAGCTGAGGATAACAGGAGAAATGCTAATCACTCTTTCATCTTTCTACTGGGAAGTGCAAAGGCTCTAGTGGTAAGAAGAGGCACTGACTGATTACCTAAAGAGAGGAGCTGAGGCTATCAGGAGCTCCGTTTTTAGGTCTCGCCTGGCGTTGCAGCGCGCAGGCGCTGCTTGCCCTGCGAGGGCTTTTTGCAATCGATACGGTTTGAGAAGGGGACTTTAAGCCACGCCCTTCTTTTTAATTAGCTTGAGTCAGCGTTTATGTTAAACACTGGTGCGTGATTGGCTTTTCGGTTACCGCCTTGTCCTCTTTTAGTACGGCCCATTTCGACAGGCTGACGCCATCTTGGTTACCGTGACGTATGAGGGCTTCTAATTGGGAATCTCTTTGCTTTTCGTCTGGGGACTAATTGGGCTGTTAGAAACATTAGCATCGCATTGTAGTCGACGGCACAAAAGGTAGGCTTTTATGCAATGTGGGGACAGTATTGTGTTACGTTTCACAAATAATGTTTATTGACGTATGAATTATTTCTATACATTTGGGGCCTCTTGGGTTATGTTTTACAAATTCTGTTTAGCAATGTATGATTTATTCCTACACATTTGGTGCTTCTTGGGTTACGTTTTGCAAGTTATGTTTATACCGTACGTTCCAATACGTTTGGGGCTTCTTGTGTCGCGTTTTACAAATTCTGTTTAACAACGTCTGAATTTTTTTATACGTTTGGCGCTTCTTGGGTTACGTTTTCCAACGAATGTTTAGCAACGTAAGAATTATTACAATACGCTTGGGGCTTTTGCTAATATGGGGCTTCAGCGAACCCGTATTTTCGTTAGAATATTAGCATCGCGACCGTAGTACAGTTTGGGGCTTCTGGTGATTTGAGTTTTCAGCGATCCCAAACATTCGCTAAAATCTTAGCATTGTGACAGTAGTACAGTTTGGGGCTTCTTCTCATTTTGGCCTTTAGCGATCCCTAACATTCGGTAAAATCTTGCATCGCGACAAAAGTACAGTTTGGGGTTTCTGCTGATTTGGGCCTTCAGCGATCCCGTACATTCGTTAGAATCTTACCATTGCAACAAAAGTACAGTTTGGGGCTTCTGTATTTGGGGCTTCCATTAATTCGGCTTCGGAAACAATAAGGACACACGCGCGGCGGCACGAAAGGTAGGTGTGGATTCTTTTATCTGTTTGGGGTTTATGCTGATTTGGATCACCCACAAGTTAAGGACACACGTTCGGTGACACGAAAGGTATGCTTTTGTGCAGTGTGCGTACATTATTGGGTTATCTTTTACAAATAATGTTTAGGGACATATGAATTATTTCTATATGCTTGGGTTCGCGAATTTGGGGCTTTTGCTGATTTGGCTGCACACACGTTAAGACACACACGCGGATTTGAGTTTGCGCTAATACCTATGCACTTTTAAAGACAGCTATACGTAGGCTTTTTTGGGGGGTTTGTTATTGTGTGGATGTTCTTTGTTTTAATATTATCTTTTTGCTGTGTTTTACATTTTGCATTTATTTTATGTTTGGGGGGCATTAAGGCTGTGCTATTACGGAGGTATGTTATGCTAAAAACTTTGTCACAGTTATAGACATGTAGAGGTTGAGAATTTGTGTGTGCATTTGCCATTTATGTAGTGTGCTTAATGTAGCTTTTTAAAAAAACATTAGATTCTAATTGGCTTTAGTTAGGGTGCCTTGAGGTTGTGGGTGCGAAAGTGCGCGTAGTGTTTACAGCTTATTTTTTAGCTGTCCGGAACTTTAGCGTCGCAAAGTAGTACTCAGCAAAAAATGTAGGCTTTTTGTGCAGTGTGCGTTTACTTTTGGGTTACGTTTTAGTAAAAAAAATAATTTTGGGGTCTACTTGCATACCTATAAAACTGATTTTGCGTAATTCTTCTCTGGTGTTATATAAATTACATTGTCTATGCATTCGGTAAAATCTTAGCATCGCGACAAAAGTACAGTTTGGGGCTTTTGCTGATTTGGGCCTTCAGCGATCTTGTACATTCGTTAGAATCTTACCATTGCAACAAAAGGACAGTTTGGGGCTGCTGTATTTGGGGCTTCTATTAATTCGGCTTCTGAAACGTTAAAGACACGCACGGAGGCACGAAAGGTAGGTGTGTATTATTTTATACGTTTGGTGTTTATGCTGATTTGGGGCTTATGTTGTAGGCATTTTTGTGTTTGTTATTGTGTGGGTGTTCTTTGTTTTAACATTATCTGTTGCCGCATTTTACATTTTATAGGTGCTTTATGCCGGTGGAGCATTAAGCCTGTGATATTGGATTTGTTATTGTGTGGCTGTTCCTTTTTTTAACATTATGTGTTGCCGCATTTTACATTTTACAGGTGCTTTATGTCTGTGGAGCATTAAGGCTGTGCTATTATGCAGTTATGTAATGTTGAAAACTTTGTCGCAGTTATATGCATACACATATATATATATATACATAAGTATATATGCATATATATATATATACACATATATCAATGCATATATATAGTTACAAATATATATGCATACATATATATACATATATAAATATTTACACATATATATGTGTATATATATATATATATGCCACAAAACGTTCCAAAATCACAAAGAACAGGAGGGACACAACGGGGAAATCAGGAGAGGATTTATTTTCACTAGAAAAGCATCGGCATGACGCGTTTCGGACATTTCCTTCTTCAAATGCCTGCTTCAAACAAAATTCTCCCGCCAGATCTTTTAAAATAAACCCAGTCGAACTGCCATTGGTGGCCATCCAGATGGGCTGGGTCAAAGTTACAAACAGACCTGCAGTCGCGTTGGCAGACTACAAGTCCCAGCATGCCTCTCTCACTTAGCATGCCAGGTAAGTCACTTTGCTCAGCTCCTTTGTGTTCCGTCAGGAGTACTGGATGAAATGCGGAATGCTGTAGAAATCCGTGACAGAAAGTTGCCGGTGAAAAAGCATTCCTCTCCCGGGTCCCCAAGACGCCTCCGCCACACGAATCCACGGTCAGCCTGGCCTGAAAACCATAGAGACAGTGCTCCAGATTTGCTCCGTGCAGTCACGAACTGTAATTAGCAGCGACTCATCTGCTAAGCGTGGGTGTGGTGGGTCAGAGCCTGACCAATACCTTGGTTGAGTAAGAAAGTTGCCGAAGCTGCCCAAATGGCTCTGTCCTCTTTTAAAGGCGGGTCTCCTCCATCGCGCTCAGGGCTTAAATCGGCAGGATGCGCTCAGGGTGCGCGGATCCTGCCGGAAAAAACATCGAAGCGCGGTCTCTTGCGATTCGATTGTATTTTGCCCCCGGGTGGCCCAAGTCCCGGGGCATGGGGGGATTACATTTATGTATGGGGGCCTCAAGGGGCCTCCCAAGCCCCGGGGACCACCACCCCCGGGGCTTTCTTTTTAAAATGGTGCGGGAGGGCTCTGAGCCCTCCCGCAGCCCCGGGACCGCCACCTCCCCGGGCTTTTTATTTTTTAAACCTGTGTGGGGGCTCCAGCCCTCACACGCCCGGGACCACCACCTCCCCGGGGCACTAAGAAGAATTGAAAATGGGGGTCCGTTTTGGATCCCCAAGCCCCGGGGACCACCACCTCCCCGGGGCTTTCAAAATGTAGGGAGGGGGCTGCGCGGCCCCCTCCTGGAGCCCTTGATGGCCCTGGGGACCGCCACCCCCAGGGCCGGCCTCTGCAGTGTCCCGGGTGCCTACCCCGGGACACTGCTGTTTGCTATGACAGGACGGGAGCCTCGCGGCTCCCGCCCTGTCATAGCAAACTTGGTTTGCATTTTGAAGAGAGAGCAGGAAACCTGCTCTCTCTTTCAAAATGCAAACCAATTGCTTTTCCACATGGGGAGCAGCATCTTAGCTGCTCCCCATGTGGAAAGCAATGCCGGCTCCCATAGGACGCGGGGAGCCGGGCGGGACTGTGGGGGATTGGGGACCCCCACAGTCCCCAACCAGAGGCCAGGCCCCGGGGATGGGGTCCCCGGGGCCATAAGTGGCCCGGGAGGGGGCCACGCAGCCCCCTCCCCAAATAATTTTTTTTTTTTAAAAATAAGGGCAAGGCCGGCCCCGGGGATGGGGTCC
The DNA here is from genome assembly GCA_963921515.1 of Calotriton arnoldi. Classification (NCBI taxonomy): domain Eukaryota; kingdom Metazoa; phylum Chordata; class Amphibia; order Caudata; family Salamandridae; genus Calotriton; species Calotriton arnoldi. Next base: position 94,888 of record CAWUFW010020246.1, on the reverse strand, counting down.
CCGGGGCCTTAAATGGCCTGAGGAGGGGGCCACGCAGCCCCCTCCATATTTTTTATTTAAAAAACAGGGCATGCCCCGGGGGATGGGGTCACCGGGGCCAATAGAGGCCCAGGGAAGGGGGCCACGCGCCCCCTTCCCGTTTAAAAAATAAAAATGCTCAGGCCCCGGGATGGGGTCCCCGGGGCCAAAAGTGGCCGAGGGAAGGGGGCCATGCTGCCCCCTCCCATAATTATTATTATTTTTTTTAAACGGCATCGTGCCGGAGGCCCCGCCCCCTCCCTGCAGTACTTGCAACGCGCCCCCTGGCGCGTTTTAAGAAGGGAAGTAATTCCCCTTGAATACTGGGGTCCTTGGGGCCAACTAGCCCACCAGGAACCTCCAGTATGCGCCAGGGGCTGCCTTGCAGAGAGGTGTACAGAGGCCACGCCCCTTTACGCCTCTCTGCAACGCAGCTCTGTGGCGCTAATGGAGGTAGCTGGTGGGCTAGTTGCACCCCAGGGACCTCAGGATTCAAGGGAGTTAATCCTCGACTTAAAACGCGCCACGGGCGCGTCTGCACAGTGGTGAAGGGAGGGGCGAGGCCTGACATGTGTGCAAACAGGCCCCGTGGCGTGTTTAAGATGGGGAATTAAATCCCTTCAATCCTGAGGGTCCCTGGGGCCAACTAGCCCAACAGGTACATCCAGAAAGCGCCACAGAGCTGCGTTGCAGAGAGGTGTAAAGGGGTGTGGCCTCTCTACACGTCTCTGCAACGCAGCCTCTGGCGCATACTGGAGGTTCCTGGTGGGCTAGTTGGCCCCTAGGGACCCTCATGATTCAAGGGGACTTAATCCCCCAACTTAAAACGCGCCACGGGGCGCGTTTGCACAGATGTCACCTCAGGCCCCGCCCTCCCTTCACTACTGTGCAAATATTCCTCTAAAATCTGCCGAACTACGAATTCTGATTTACTCACCTGTTATCAGGAGAGACCTCAGTGCTGCATCTTAGTGAACACTGAGAATGGACAAACATTTTCATTGTCATTTTTCGCCGCCATCTTTCAATGTGCAAAAATCGTTCTTCACAATAAAATTAGATAGTAGCTGATCTAGTATATACATAAATCCATATATACAAAAATCCATATATACAAATATTTAAATACACTTATTCGGACTCAACACAGTTAAATACTGTTCTCAAATTGATTACGCCCACCAATGGGCTTCCTGATTCTACACATCCTGCCCACAAATGGGCCTGCATGATATTACATGGACTTAAGATCAGTTCGCTAAATAACGACTATCAACACATTGCCAATTCATTCAAAATTCTGACCTTTCTCAGTTAAAACCTTCAACTTAAGCAAGATATAACAAACATGTATAATTTTATTGTGAAGAACGATTTTTGCACATTGAAAGATGGCGGCGAAAAATGACAATGAAAATGTTTGTCCATTCTCAGTGTTCACTAATGCTGATGTGATGTTTGTAATTGACATAAAAGAAGGCCGTTTCTGGCGCGCCTGGTTACCATCGAAAAGGCGACTGCCGAAACGCGTCTGGTTGCTGTGAGTCCGTGGAAATAAATATGTTGGACTCGCCCCCGAGAGTGCTTTCCTTTACGTTCTGATGGAATGTGGAATTAGGAGCTGGTATATATTTATATATATATATATATATATAAATAGATATATATATATACAAATATATATGCAGTAAAATATATACAATATATTACCTTGTTTGTCATAAATGTATACTTGGGTCATATGATATATATACCAACACTGTATTACTGACAACTCATATTACACTACCAACAACATTATACAACAACCAACACACTACTTTTAAGCTCAACATATGCTATTCTTCTACTCATTAACCTAACAAATCTTCAACACTTCTACTCTCCTATTAAAGTATGCTTTAACTACAACACAGATAACAGATACAATTACAACAACTTAAAATAACATAAACTAATTAAAACAAGGGGAAAAAAACAATACCATTCGCAAAAGAAATTGCTTTAACTTAGACAAAGGCGAGGCCTTTTGCATTTCCAGTGCTTGTTATTTCATGTTTGTCTAGAGCTACAGGGTGATCAGTGACCTCCCAGGGCTATATCTTGGTTAATGGCGAGACAACACCGGCCTGCCTTCTGTATTTCTGAGGGCTAAACAGATTAGAGAAAAAAAGATTATTTTGGGATTTAGAAACCATTCTACAGGGACATGAAGGAATCCCACCGTAAACAAAAGAAAGGCATAGCAGATGTCCTGTTGTGTGTGCGTGACTTGCTCTGTCGCTTTCAGATACCCTTATTCTTTTCAAGCTCAAAATCAATAGGAGGTGTTTCAAATTAAATCTGCATTTAAGAGGGTTAATATGTGATGGGAGAGAGAGAGAGACATGCTCGAGAGCTCCCCGCATGTTATTCTTTTTAGTGCTTGCCTTATTGAATGGTAGCCAAGCGATGCCAATTCACGGGGCACATTCTGCTGCATTTCTACTGCTAATGATTTTCAGAGCTTAAATGCGCCAATAGACGGTCGTTACTGAGCTACAACCTCTGCTTCTGAATGCACTACAATCCACTTCTAGCTGCAGTGTAGTTCTGAGAAAGAGCACCACCCACTTCACCTCGAGCACATTCGTTTTTGGACGAAGGAGATCTTTGTGTGCGGTGTTCAAGACCAGGGAGGGGCGGCATGCAATATTCACATGAGAACGGCCAGTGTTGTGAAAGTAATATTGAATGATAAACATATCCGTTAGGTGAGATGTAGGCTATTAATGATATTACACACGTTGCTCCTGTCAGCCATTTTATCTAGCAGTATGTTAAAGTCGGGGTGTGTTGTCATCAATTTTGCTTGGTTTGTATTAATCTGCCATTTTGAATCTCGTTCTCCGGATCCATAGACTACATTAGTCCGTCCATCACCCTGTGTTGATTCTTGCAAACAAATGTGATTTTATCTTTTAACATCATGTTCTCCCTACTGAAGAGTGTCAAGTGATGCTATATTGTTACCGAATTTTGGTACACTTCTCGGAGTCTGGGAAATGATGGTAATGGCATTCCTTATAGTGTGCACATGCCTCAGAAGTTAGTTATTAACCTGCATAAGGAATTTGTCTCTCAACTTGCAGCTGCACTGGAACAAAATCAGTTTCTTCCAAACATATTCTGGCCTCTGGAATAATGCTATGATTATTTTTGATTTTAGAATGAATACGTTCTTCAGTTTTTCCTTGATGAATCCAAAGATGAGAAGTCCCCACAGCATTCCTCGTTTGATGCAGGTACGTACCCTCAACAGTACTTCAAACCTTGGTCCATGCATCCGAGTTGCTTGGTGTGGTATCCTTGTAGTGACACTGCTGTTGTTAAGGTGAGAAATCTGATGTTTCCAGACCTGAAATTATTTGGCCAGGAAACACTAGAGTCGATTTTACTATGTGTGTATCTGCAGCCAATCAAACTAGGGCTGTAGAAGGGGAAGAGGCCGAGGCACAGTCCAACCCCCACCTGCCCATCCCTTCCAGCACCAAGGCTACCAGGCAATGCCCCCAGCGGCATTTCACAGCCTGGTATGACCAAAAAAGGACTATCCGACCACCCTTCCCATGTATAAACTGGCTCCCGGGCTGCTGTTTTCCAACTGATGAGAGCGGGTAGTCAATGGAAGCATTAAACTTGCTGTAATTAGTAAAAACATACGCAAAAGGACCTAATAATTCCTCGTCCATCAGGTTATTTGTAACTGTGCAGAGTTTAAATCTTGATCGCAAATAATTCATCCATCCTTTAAAATATGGCACGCTGAAACGGCTGATCTATACAAATTAATAGGCCAGCAGTTATCGATTGTATGGCCAGCAGTTATTGACATGTCAGTGTTAGATAGAACCGAAAGCGATCACAATCCTTTATCTGCTATTTTCCAAGCTTTTTGCGAGCCCATCCCGTCAGACCCTTGCATTCCCTCTTACACCAAGGAAGTCACCATGTCTACAGACAACCGTCACTTAAAGTGGAAACAGATTGTTGCGCGCCCTGAAATCTTGCTCGCTATCCAAGAGGACCTCAGCACTCCTCTCACCCATATTGAGGAGGTCTACCTAGTTCTCCCAACCAAGTGGTGGTTGTGCATGGGGTACTCTTTGAGCGAATTCTTTCTCACTTTACCATTCCGAACGCATGCATTTGGAAGAAAGAAGGCAAACACAATTCCTGGTACAACAGAGAATGTAGTTTAACAAACTCCTCCTTAGTTTAAGCTATAAAAAACAAAGACATGTCAAGTATCCCAGTTATCAGAAAGGAATACGAAAAGGCCATTGCCCAGGCAAAAAAAATTGGGATGAAAAGAGGTGGGTGCCCCTTAAAGACACATGATCAGCCAGTGAGCTTTCAAAATTCTGGTCACTGGTCTCACGGGGATGCTCCGTAGTTGCAACAGATTTCTCCAACAATGTTGCTGTTGCTGATTGAGTCAACTACTTTCACAAACTCTACTCTGGTGATTCTATGGGTATCACAGCGACAACAGCTAGCACCGTTGTTCAGAGGGACACTGAACCTGACCCCTTGTTCGATATGGCTGATATTGTACAGTCCATTAATGCCACCACATGTGATCGTGCAACTGGTCCAGATGGCAGCCCACCAGACATATTTTTATTTGATACAGAGGCCTGGTCTCATTATATTTTAACTCTGGTTTATGCTATAGTGGCAGGGGCAACCATCCCTGATTCCTGGAACGGAGCCATAGTTGTACCTATACGTATATACATATAAATGGCGACTGCTCCATATCCTCTAATTACAGACCAATACGCCTCATAGATTGTATTAAAAAAAATATTTGGTCATTGTCTTCTTAACCCCTTCGATGCTCATGACGGAATGGTTCCGTCATGAGCATCGGTGCCCCTGTGCTCATGATGGAACCATTCCGTCATGAGGCCAGGGGCACGAAATCCCTCTGCTGCAGACAGCAGAGGGATTTCTATTTCTCCCCTGTGACCTTGGGAGCTGGGGAAGGGCTTCCCCAGCTCCCGAGGCCCCCTCCCTGGTTTCTGTGCCATGACGATCAGCGCACACGTCGCGCTGTCGTCATTGCACAGAAACCAAAACTGAAATGAGCCTTTGGGCTCATTTCAGTTTTACTTTCTATGTGCTCAGGGGGCTATCTCAGCCCCCCGGGCACGTAGAAAGACGGGAGAGGTATCATTGGAAAGGGAGAATCTCCCTTTCCAATGGTGCCCCTCCCCAGTGGATCGCTGCTTGGGGATCTCCCCAGGAGGGCGATCCCCAAGCAGGGATCCACCCACTAGACACCAGGAGGGGAGCGGCCCCTTGGGCAAGGGCCTTCGCTCCCCCATAAAGAAATGGGCACAATTCAGTCGTTATGCTCCCCTGGGGGCAGATGGGGCAGTAGCCCCAATCTGACCCCCAGGGGGCAGAAAGCCCACTAAATGCCAGGGATTTTTTGGGTGCATTTTTTGTAGGGTGGGGGCTGCCCGAAATGGGCACGCCAATGCCCCCACCCCCCCCCGCCACCATTACAGCCTTTCTGCCCCCCCGGGGGGGCAGAAAACCCACTAAACGCCAGGGATTTTTTTTGCACCATTTTTTTTAGGGTGGGGGCTGCCCGAAATGGGCACACCAATGCCCCCTCCCCCGCCACCATTACAGCCTTTCTGCCCCCCCTGGGGGGCAGATGGGGGCAGTAGCCTCCAATCTGCCACCCCGGGGGGGCAGAAAGCCCACTTGACGCCAGGGATTTTGTTTCGAGCAATTTTTTTTAGGGTGGGGGCTGCCCGAAATGGGCACGCCAATGCCCCTACCCCCGCCACCATTACAGCCTTTCTGCCCCCCCGTGGGGGCAGAAAGCCCACTAGACGCCAGGGATATTTTGGGGCAAATCTGAATTAGGGTGGGGGCTCCCCCACAACAATTACAGCCTTTCTGCGCCCCCTGGGGGGCAGATGGGGACATTAGCCCCCAATCTTCCCCCCAGGGGGGCAAAAAGCCCAGTAGACGCCAGGGATTTTTTGGGCACATTTTAATTAGGGTGGGGGCATTGGCATGCCCATTTTGGGCAGCCCCCACCCTAATTAAAATTTGCCCAAAAAACTCCCTGGCGTCTAGTGGATTTTCAGCCCCCCCCTGGGGGGCAAAAAGCCCACTAGACGCCAGAGATTTTTTTGGGGCAAATTTGAATAGGGTGGGGCTGCCCAAAACGGGCATGCCCTTACCCCCTCCCCCGCAAAAATTACAGCCTTGCTCCTTCCTGGGGGGCAGATGGGGGCATTAGCCCCCAATCTGCCCCGCCGGGGGGGGGCAAAAAGCCCACTAGATACCAGGGATTTTTTTGGGGCAAATTTGAATTAGGGTGGGGCTGCCCAAAACGGGCATGCCCATGCCCCCACCCCCGCAAAAATTACAGCCTTGCTCCTTCCTGGGGGGCAGATGGGGGCATTAGCCTCCAATCTGCCACCCCGGGGGGGCAGAAAGCCCACTTGACGCCAGGTATTTTGTTTCGAGCAATTTTTTTTAGGGTGGGAGCTGCCCGAAATGGGCACGCCAATGCCCCTACCCCCGCCACCATTACAGCCTTTCTGCCCCCCCGGGGGGGGCAGAAAGCCCACTAGACGCCAGGGATATTTTGGGACAAATCTGAATTAGGGTGGGGGCTGCCCAAAATGGGCATGCCAATGCCCCCACCCCTCCCCCACAACAATTACAGCCTTTCTGCACCCCCTGGGGGGCAAAAAGCCCACTAGACGCCTGGGATTTTTTGGGGCAAATTTTTATTAGGGTGGGGGCATTGGCATGCCCATTTTGGGCGGCCCCCACCCTAATTAAAATTTGCCCAAAAAACTCCCTGGCGTCTACTGGACTTTCAGCCCCCCCCTGGGGGGCAGATGGGGGCATTAGCCCCCAATCTGCCCTGCCGGGGGGGGCAAAAAGCCCACTAGACGCCAGGGATTTTTTGGGGGCGAATTTGAATTCGGGTGGGGCTGCCCAAAATGGGCATGCCCCCACCCCCTCCCCCGCAAAAATTACAGCCTTCCTGCCCCCCCTGGGGGGCAGATGGGGCAGTAGCCCCCAATCTGCCCCCCCGGGGGGGCAAAATGCCCACTAGACGCCAGGGATTTTTTTGGGGCAAATTTGAATTAGGGTGGGGGCTGCCCAAAACGGGCATGCCCATGCCCCCACCCACTCCCCTGCAAAAATTACAGCCTTCCTGCCCCCCCTGGGGGGCAGATGGGGCAGTAGCCCCCAATCTGCCCCCCGGGGGGGCAAAAAGCCCACAACACGCCAGGGATTTTTTGGGGCAAATTTTAATTAGGGTGGGGGCTGCCCAAAACCGTTTTTCTCGAAAGACTTTGGGGAACGCGGGGTGGGTGGAATTTTGTGGATCCACGCAGATTCCAGAACTTTCCACCACAGAAAAGTGAGGAAAATGTGTTTTTTTTGACAATTTTTTAGGTTTGCAAGGGATTCTGGGTAACAGAACCAGGTGAGAGCCAGTCAAGTCACCCCATCCTGGATTCCCCTGGGTGTCTAGTTTTCAAAAATGTATAGGTTTTCTAGGTTTCCCTTGGTGCCGGCAGAGCTAAGGTTCAAAAACTACAGCTAGGCACTTTGCAAAAAAAGGGTAATTTTTCACTGTGAAAATGTGGTGTGTCCACGTTGCGTTTTGGGCCGTTTCCTTTCGCGGGCACTAACAAGTGAGGTACCATTTTTATCGAGAGACTTAGGGTAACACAAAATTGTAGAGCAACTGTTATTATCTATTGACTTTCGATGCATTTCTGCCTTCCAAATGAAAGACAATGTGTAAAAAAGAAGTCATTTTGAAAAATGACCTATAATTCTCATGCTAGTATGGGTACTCCCAATTTCGGAAATGTGCAAATATCTACTGTTTCTAAACTCTATATTTTGTTCCCATTTCAAAAATACATAGGTGTCTTTCATACCGATTTTTCCATGTATAAATTTTCCCAGAATAATTGCTACATACCCGGGACATAATAAAAAACCATTGCAAGACGCTGCTCAGTTATTGGCTCTGGGTTCGTCGGGTTCTTGGTGAACCTACAAGTCCTATATATCCCCACAACCAGAAAGGTCCAGCGGATGTAATGGTATATTGCTTTCAAATAGCTGTCATAATTAGAAGAATTTACAGGTGAAAACGTTGACACAAATGGCTGTTTTTTTCAACTAATGTTCAATTTTTCCTATATTTAACTGTTTGTTTCTATAAAGAAAACTTGAAAGATCTACACAAATGACCCCTTGCTGAATTCAGAATTTTGTCTACTTTTCAGAAATGTATGGCTGTCCAGGATCCATTATTGCTTTCATACCCATTTCTACCATTAACTGGAAGGAGGTGGAAAGCACAAAAATAGCAAAAATAGGCTATGTCCCAGAAAAATGGCAAAACTGTGTACAAAATTTTGGTTTTCTGACAAAAGTCTGCTTGTCCCTGAAAGCTGGGAAGATGGTGATTTCAGCACCACAATCCCTTTTGATGCCATTTGCAGGGTAAAAACCAGATGCTTTCATCTGTAGCCCTTTTTCGCATTTTTCCCCAAAAACAAAATTTAGCTGTATTTTGGCTAATTTCTGGGTCCCCTCCAGGGCAATCCACAAACCCTGGGTACCTTTAGAATCCCCATGATGTTGGAAAAAAAGGACGCAAATTTGGCATGGATACCTTATGTGGTCAAAAAGTTACAGGGGCCTAAGCGCGAACTACCCCAAATAGCCAAAAAAAGGCTTAGCACAGGAGGGGAAAAGGCCTAGCAGCGAAGGGGTTAATAAAATACAAGACTGGATGGGTGAAAGTGACGTTTTAAGGCCATTCCAAGCAGGCTTATGTCGTAGGGTTTCAACTATTGATTAGGTCTTTCGCTTTGTGTTAATTTAGTGGAGAACAGTTTTGATCGGCAGGGGCAGCCTATATGTTGACTTTGTCGATCTAAAATCAGCCTACAAGGGTAGGTTATATCTAGAGGGTGATCCACTTGAGAGGGTGGACTCTTTTGCATATCTAGGGGTTACATTTGCAGCTCCTCCATATAAGTAAGGCAACCACTAAACTCAAGCAGATTTCACTGGTGATACTTAAGGAACTCTCCATGTCGCACACTAAACCCATCCAGCCAGCTTTGAAGATCTATGAGGCAAAGGCTTTGGGCTCAGCGTTATATGGTGCAGAACTGTTGGTGGTATTCTGTATATGAGTGTTTGATAAAAGCTGAGAGTAAATTCTTTGGAACCTGATCTCCCTTCCACCTAGCATCCCCTTATATCCATTGTTTAGTGATTTGGTGGTCACAGGGGCAGTGTATAAGATCCGTTTACGGCCCCTGCTTTTCTAGAGACGGCTTTGGACTACCCCTGAGCTCGCTCATTATGTTGATAGTGTGAAGGATGTTATGAAGGTTGATCATTTTAGCAAAATTCCTTGGTTTAGAAACTTGAAATTACAACTGTACTTTCTCGGGTTGCACGACTTATGGGATTGCCGGGCCATAACTACTTTCGCAACTAAGGCTGCACTGAAAAAGAAATGTTGGGCACATGTGATGGCTGAGGAATCACAGAGAGCCGTCAGCTCTAGATTGACCAGCGAATACAAGGACATCAATTCTGCTAGGGGGTTTGGGCCATTTTGGGATCTGGTGACCGCTCCCTTACATAGTTTTGAATAGGGACTGTACCATTAAGCATGTTCACTTCTGAATGGGTTGGCAAAGGAGACACCTGTTGTCCCACCTGCAATCTTGCAAAAGAGAGTATCTCCCACGTATTGTTTGTCTGTCCAGGCTACATATCACCTTGCCACACCTGGCTTGCACAGGCATGCAGACTACTCTGAGTAAATACCCACCAAGAGGCTTTACACATCCTTAGATCGCACTCTCGCCCAGTTTTAGTTATTTCCATCTCTACGTTTCTGGGCACAATGTGGGTGATTCGAAGTAAAGCCTTACATCGCCATGTCACTTGAATGCACTAAAGCGTACTATGATTTTGCACTCTTCGACCTCTCTCACTAATTATTTGACATAATGGTACTTCCTTCTATAAATAAGAGGCACATTTGTTATATATCTTTTAACACAAATATGAATCAACTAATCACTTTTTATGATGTTTGTATAGTTTTATATATTTTGGCCTTGCATTTTTTTTTTAATGATTTAATTTGAATGTATTATAAATTGTAAGTTTTACTTGTTAAAATCTGCTTATATTTGTGATATTGGTTGTGTGGCAATGGCACTTAGTTCCATTACTCATAGCTTTAGCCATTGCTATATGTGTACTCATTGACATAGAAGGCAAGAGACAAGCAAACGGTATACAAAAGACGACTTTGTTTAACTAATCATAGATCACTCCTGCTTTTTTTCAGGCTACTTATCATCTCTGAAGTACCCATGTGTCCAGTTACTTATATCTCATGAAAATCAAAAACTGACCATTTTGTTGAAACACTTAAAGAATATTGTAAGTACTAATTGATTTTAATGATTGCAAAACAAATGTAATGAAAATTCAAAGTGCACTTGAAGTCAATCTCCTTACACCAGATTATGGATTCTGAGCATTAAGTTACATTTTTTTCACCAAATGATTTATAGTAGCAGCGCATGCTCTTTGACCCCGCAGTCTATCTTTGTACTCTGTGTCCAATGTCGGTACAATTACTAGGGGATCAGCCATTATAAAACCCCACCCTGTGACAAAGGAACAGATTTACAAATCAATTCAATGTTCGTTCCACCCAGCCATCAAAGTATTATTATATTTCAAGTCCAAATGTTATTTAACATAATACTTGTTCAAAAATACTCTGAGTCAGAATGTCTTTCAGTTTCATAGCTTATATTCTTCTTAATTTTCTAAACTTCTATCACGAATCAAAATTCCTTCAATGTATTAACTAACTCTCCTGGTTTCTGGTGGGGTGAAACCGTGCGCACACTTGCTGGTGGTAACAAGCAACTCATATGTAGACTGATACGGTCAAAGCTGAACAAAACTTGGAATTAACTTGGAATTGTGCTGTATTACAAGTATGGAGAAAATAATGTGATAATATTATACAAATGCCTTGAGGTAGTCCCAGTAGGGACGACACACATCAGCGGCAATAAATTACATTGAATACATTTTATTTCATGACGGAAGTTTAGAAAATTAAGAATAATAAACGATATGTGAAAACAGATAAGACAGTCCCACTCAGAGGATTTCTGAACAAGTGTTCTGTTATATAACATATGGACTTGAAATATAATGATGCTTAGATGGCTGGGTGCAAAGTAACATTGATTTGATTAGAATTTATTTTGCTTCAGTTGGACTAATTTGCCTGATGTGTGCATACCTATTTTTCAATGCAGGCTAAGTTAAATGGACGGCATCTGACCTATATCTGAAATAACACAAATTTACTGTTGTATCCATTATTGTCTTATCCAGTACTTTGAGGATAATACTAATGAGTAGAGAAAATAACCACTGTACACAGCTATTATATATCATGTTGTCCCGGTCATATTCATCAGCGTATATTTATTTTGGGGTTTCATAATTGTGGAGGTTGTTTGATGGTAGTATCAGTTTTATGCTCTTGAAAATGAATTACTTATTTAAGGTTTAAATTCAAATTAGAAAATCAGAAATTCATAAAATGCAACAGTGTAAGAAGTAGAACTAGGCATTCATGAATATTTGTGAATGAGCATTTTAGTATTCCCGAAAGGAGAATGGCATGTACAATTTGCTAATTGTGGATTGCAATTGAACATAAGTATCAAGTGTGAATTGATTGATCTGATGTGCTTACACCATAACTCATATGTTTTTTCATGCAGCGGGCAGAAATTAAATTAAACCTCTTGCCAATACATAATGATACATTTTTTCACCAGTCAGCACCTCCACAACAAAATATGTATAGCAAGTCCACTTTAATGCTGTCTCTTACTGTTAATGGATGAGATTAGGACATTTTCACATCGCTAAATGTGCACTTGGGGTAGGATTTTTCCCAAACCTACTCCCAGCATTTAGAGCTAATTTTGTAGCACAAAATGCACCCTCTCGTGCTCCGGCGTAATTGAAATTCTGCCCAGACCTACTAGTGATTTTGATAACAAACCAAATTATGTTAATTGTTATGTGGACTTATATAGGGCACTAACCACCCATAAGGGTATCCAGGCGCTAGCGCAGGTGTGTAGGCATGAGGCCCGCAGAGTTAGTCTAAGAGCGATGTCTTTAGCTTCTTGCATAACTCAAGAAGTGAGGAGGAGGCTCTGATGTGCTGTAGGAGGTTGTTTCAGGTCTTAGGTGCGATGTAAGAAAGTGAGCATCCTCCTGTAATGCTTTTGTGAATGGGGGTGTGTGAGTGAATGTGCGTGATGCTGAGCATTTGTGCTTAGCAGGATGGTGAAAGTGTATTCGGCTGTTCAGGTATGCTGATCCATTGCTGTGCAGTGCTTTGTATGTGTGTGTGAGGAGGTTGAATGGGCTGTGTTTGTGGATGGGGATCCAGTGGAGCTTTCTGAGGTGTGTTGTGGGTACGACGTTGGAGGTTGAGGATGAGTCTTGCAGCAGTGTTCTAGATGGTCTGGAGTCTGTGCAGAAGCTGTTTGGAGATCCCAGTTTAAATTGGCTTGCTGTTGCCGAGTCTGCTTGTGATGAGTGCTTGGGTGACAGTAAGCTCGGTGTTCTAGGGAAGCCATTTGAGATCTTTCTTAGCATGCGTAGGATGTGGAAGCAGGAGGAATTTATTGTGCTGATTGTGCTTTCATGTTGAGTTTGTTATCCAGGATGATCCCCAGGATTCTGACATGGCCGGTGGGTGTTGGTGCAAGCTCTTTCGGCCACCAGGTAGAATCCAATGGAGAGTTCTTGTTTCCGAAGACCAGTACTACCGTCTTGTCAGAGCTGAGCTTCAGGCAGTTGAATCTCATCCATTCTGCTACCCTGATCATGCAGTTGGTAATATTGGTTTTCACTGTGATTGTCTTGTCCATTAGCAATAGGATGAGTTGGGTGTTTTTGTCATAGGATATGATGGTGATGCCTTCGGATCAAATGATGTTAGCGAGTGGAGCCATGTAGATATTGAATAGGGTGAGCTGAAATGCGACCCTGGGAGGACTCAGCAGATCATGTTCTTGGATTTCCATTCTGACTCTGTGTCCTTCCCGTTAGGAAGGAGCCTTTCCAGTTGATTGTGGGTCATTGGATACCGATGTCATGGAGTCTTCTGATGAGTGTGCTGTGAGAGACCGTATTGAAGGCTGCAGAGAGGTCGAACAGGATGAGGGCTGCAGTCTCACCTCAGTCCAGAATGGTTTAGATGTCGGTTGTGGCCTCAATGATTTTCAGTGCTAGGGTGTAGTCCAGTAGGTGGTGTAGTTTGAGTTACCTGATGAGTTGTTTGTTCATGTCCTTCTCCATCACTTTGGCTGGGTGGGGGAGCCGTGGGATGTGATGGACATTGCTCAGTTGGTTTGGGTCGGCTGATGGCTGTGTGAGGAGGTCGTTGACTGCTGCATGTTTCCAGACTTCTGGGAAAGTGGTGGATATGATGGCGGTCTTGATGATGTAGGTGAGGATGTTGTTGATAGGTAGTCCTCCCAAGCTGTTGATGCGGTGGGGGAATGGATCTGTTGCAGCCCCTAAGTGGACAGTCGTTGATATGCCTTCTCTAGTGAGTGGTTTCCATTCGGTCAGGTGTCCATCTTGTTTGGTGGTGAGCAGATTGGCTATGAGATCTCTGGGGTCTGGTAGGTGTTTGAAATTATTGTAGATGTTTGCTATCTTGCTGTGGAAGAAGTTTGTTGCAGAGTTATTGGCGGGGGGTTCCTGTTAACTGCGGCCCCAGGGTGGGGAATTCCTTAACAATGGAGAAGATCTCCTTGGAGGTGTTGGTGCTCGCTTTGATGCATTCAGCTAGTGCTTTTTTTTGGTGTGTCTCAGTTGCTCGTGGTAGCATCTAAGCACTGGTGTGTGGTTCTGGTGGTGTTCTCATGGCTGGTTCTCCATGCCCTTTCTAGGTGCTTGCTGTCATGTTTTGAGTTTTGGAGGTCCTCTGTGTCCCAGCTGGCTTGTTTGTTGGTTCTTCTTTGCCTGTTGGATTTCATGGGTGCAACGGAGTCAGCACAGTATTTTTATCGTTAAAGTTGGTGATGTCTTTGTTGAGGTTGTTAGTGGTGTTGGGTTGGTTCCTATTGAGTGCTTCGAAGCAGTCCATTTATGATATTTTGCCCAGGCTGCAGCTTCGTAGGCCTGTGCTGCTGGGTGCCGTCAATCTGTGGTGGGGTGACTTGGAAGTGGAGATGGAGTGATCTGTCCATGTGAGCGGTGAGGTAGAGTTGTATTTGATCTTATCCATGGTGGCAAAGATTGGGTCCAGTGTGTGTCACACGATGAATGTTGTGTCTCAGACGAGCAAGGTAGGTCTAAAGGTGTCCAGGATTTTGAGGAGTGTTGTGGAGCAGGGGTCTGTTCGGTATTCTGGGTGGAAATTGAGGTTGCAGAGTATTATGAAGGCTCTGGAGTTAATGGTGTAGGGGGCGATGAAGTCTGTGATGAGGCTGCTGAAGGCGGCTTTCGGACCAGGTGGTTGGGAGGCGAGGGTTCCCTTTAGTCGGCAATAGGTAGAAAAGTGCTGGAAGGGCTACCTGCAACATCAACAAGGACAACTCCAGCTGACAAACTACACCTGGATTTTACTTGGATTGACCAGGTACATTGTGGGAATTGTAGTCTCAGTCCCCAAGAGGCAAACCATAACTTCTGAACCCTTGGATGGTGCCATAGACCACTTTCCTGCATCTAGAAACACTTCTAGAAGTAAATGTAAAGAACTATTGACATTGTCCCGGTCCAGCATGACCTTTATTAACCTATTTAGCACTAATTGCTTCTAAGCGCTAGTTTTACTTTTAATCTTGTGTGTTGTGTCTTACTTATTCAATGTATTGGTGTTTTTAAATGCTCTACACACATGACTCCTAAGTTAAGCCTGCCTGATGGCATCCAGCTACTAAGGATTGAGCAAGGGAATAATTAATTGAGACCTTGACTAGAACTTATATCGTGATTGTGGCCTTATTACTAGTGGTAGGTACCTACCTACCTCTACTACTAAACCACATTCCAACAGATAGCAGCAGGGAGGAGAAATGGTGGGCACTGAAAAATCACATTTCAGTTTGGCTGGTTCCCTGTCCCTGAGTAAGCGCCAAATCGCTCAGACCAATCCCAGCGCTTCTCTCATGCTGGGTAATAATATTACAAGCATGAGAGCAATGTCTGGATTAGTGTAGGGGAGTGTAGGGGAGTCTGGGAGCCTGTGCAGTGTGCACCAGCCCATGGAATGTCGGGTGAGGAACAGAAGAGCACCGAGACAGCAGCAGGTCACGTACTCTTTTTGTTATTCTCCCCTGTGCTGTTCCACCACTTTTCTTTGACAGCAGCCGCCAATGCAAATGCATATAAAGAGAAAAAACGACTGGTCCCCAGTAGTTACTGGTCTTTCTTGCTTCCACCTGAGACTTCATTGCCTTCTAATCATTTGGGTTTGCTGCATATCTGTTCCTGTACTTCCCACAGTGTTTCTTAATGATTGTAGTTGCTTCTCTGCTGTCATCGAACATGACTGGCTTTTCGTCAAAAATGATCCTTGATTTTAATGGGTATACCATTCCATATTTAATTATGCAGTGTTTCCATTGCTCGACTTCAGGGAAGGAGTTTCTTGCCATCTACTTTGCATCAGTGTAGACTGGGTATATTGCAATCGATGAACCTTGGTGATGTAGTGTTATCTTTTGTCCACCCAGCAAGAATGCTGTTTTCTGATCTCTGTAGATTAACAGTTTAGATATAATCAGTTGTGGGGTAGGCCTGGTGGTAGCCTTGGAGCCAGTGACCTATTTGCTCTTTGTTCCACGAATAAGTCAGAGAAGTTTGAGCATCCAAGCAGCTTCAAAAGTGGTATTTAAATGAAAATGTATAGTTTTTCTGATCCCTATGGATACTATTAGGCCCTTAATTCTGATATTAGTGCTACGAGAACGACTCTGAAAATTCTCATTTTTGGCCTTTACCTTCTCCATAAACGGAATGCTCTCTCCTGTTGCAACTCGTATATCAGAAATACAGTGTTCAGCCATACCCTGGTGTGCTGCTTATCTTTTAGCTGATTCACTCACATTGGGAAGGTATCTGTTTCCCAATATTTGACTGAATGGTGCCTGTAATCTCCTTTAAAATATGTCATGTTTACCTCATCACATGCACCCTCCTCGAAGCTTTGCAAACAGCTCTCCAACATCAAATAAACATGTACTTTCGGTTTTGTTTTTAACGTGCAAAAGTTGTGTATTTTGAGCATAGAGATGAGGTTCCCTTTCACACTTTTGACTTCTGGATCAATTACTGCAACTTATGACGTGGCTGTCTACTGAATCTGTGAGGATGATCTATTGTGGATATAAGGCAAATGAATGCCCTCAACTGGAGTCACAAGCCCAGCCTTCTAATTGCATCCAGACATTTGCAAGTCTTAAGACAATTTTTGTTTCCTATTACTGGCATCACATTGGTGAATGTGTGGTGATTTGGTTGCATTCAGATTGTCTGAGCAATGTGTTTCTCCTTGGTAAACACTGCTGTTTGCTTCCTTAAAAGGTGTTTAGTTTTTCACCAGGTTCACCTGGGACTGCCACAGAGTACTGACATGTGTTTTTTACTCCACACAGTCGTACTATGGAGAGCACAAACATTCAGGTAGGTCAGGTCCATCTGCCCATTATCTTCCCTAGCTGACTGAGTTTATTGCACCATACCTTTTCTCTTCTTTCCAAAATGGCAGTCTCGGGCCACCTCCACATCTGTGTTTGCCTTATGTTGCAGCCCACGTGCTCCTTGTGTTCCTTCTTCAGTACAGCACCATCCCAGCAACTCATTCCTCTGTCTCAGTGCAGCAGCTTGCACTTCAGCCACCCACGATCTCGCTATGTCTCCTAGCGTGCCTGTTCACCTTCAATTTGTTGACTTTGCACGATTGGTAGTCACCGGATTCCCATCCACCGCCTCTCTTTTTCCTTTATTGTTATTGGTGGACATCCCTCTCACCCCCAGGACTGCAGGTTCAGCTTCTGTAGTTATCAGGTTGGTAGGGTATTTACTGTAGTTTGTGGTGGTGGTTGTAAAACTACTACGAGGCCATCTGTGTCAGCAACAAGACCACACCGGCCAGCTACATGGTTATTATATTTGCTTGCTCCTAAACGTAGAAAAATATACATATTACAGTCAGTGTCTTGCTATAAATTCATCTCAAGTGTACTTGCACTTTTGACAGACATACGTTTCGACAGATGTTGTAATCGGGATATCATGAACTCATTACATTATTTGGTTTTGTCGAACGAATATAAATTTACCTTAAAACAAAAATGAAAGACAAGAGGCGTTTGGCAAAACAGGAACAGTTGTTTAGTAAAACGCAGCGGCCGGGAGATCAGGTAACAGAGTCAGGGTCTGAAGACACACTCAAAGCAATTTGGTTTTGGCCCGCATTTTATACTTTACATGAAGTACTATTAAACGATTTATGCATTCCTTTGGTGACAGAAGTTTGGGACCAGTCACGGGGCCATAAATCAGGGGTTTGTTAAGAAGCACAGGTTGTTCTTGTGTGAACATACTGCAGGGCCAGTGGTTATGTGTCCAGATGTACGGCATGAAGAGCACATGATCACTGCGTGTCATGTGCATGCTGTCTTCTAATTGGCTGTGTGGTCCTAACTTAGTGTGGCATCTGACTTTATGGCATTTTTGAGAATGCGTGCCCCTCCAGCTAAACGTGTTTTATTGGGACCACTCTCCTGAGACCGTTGCTGCTGATCTGTGGGATCAATCTAGGTTTTCCTGTTTGCGCATTCTGTCTAGGGGTAACGTGTTCCCCCTCCTGTGATCTGTCCATCAGTTTCTTCAGGCCTAGGCCACAGGGCCTGTCTAACCACGTATTTCTGACTCGGGGTTGAGGAGAAGGCCCCATTGGGTAAATTCAAAAACAGAGATGTAAGTTCGTTTTTATACATACATGTATCATGGTGTATGTTGACATCTTATTGTCCAATATTAACATTCTCCCCTCTAATTGAATTTTCAAGTACATAATTTACCCCATACTTCATGACAGTCACATTATTTGAGGTTTGATGTGAATCTGTTGAGATTATTACTAATTCCCTAGTTATTTGCATTCTACCTATTTTGAGGACTGTATTTTTACAGCAGGAAGCCCCTAATTGTAGGAAACTACACAAAAACATTAGAATCAGTGACAGGCACATTCTGGAACCAGGAAAATAAATCTGAAAACCAGGGGCACCTCTCTCCTTCTTCATGTCAGCTAGTAGATGATGCAGTGCTTGGATGGCAAAAGCTAATGTCCCGTTGTCCGAGACGTTTGCAGGGATAAAAGTAGAGCAGGATGCATCAATGTTGGCACACACCCCACCCTCCATCTCGCTCATCAAGTCCAACACATACCGATATTGCATCACCATAAGGCAGATGGCTCTTAGTTCCTTCCTTTATGGCGTTTAGGCCGAGCGTAGTATCATTGATCATCTTTACCATCTCCCACCTAGTTATTTGTAACCACCGGGCGTTAGCCTTCGTTTGCAAGGAGAAAAGGGGTATGGGCCCTCCTGCATTTCTTTTTTTTTTTTTTTGTCGGAGAACAGTCTAAATTCCTCCAGAATGTCCTTGAACTGAGCCCAGCCACAGTAATCAGTAGTTCTTTTTTCTCGAGCCTGATGAAATAGGGTTGTTTTCTTCTGCAGCGGATATTGGAACAACTCGGACTGATCTTCTCCAGGGATGACCAGGTAGGTAGTTATCAACACAGAGGTATTCCATTGCAGATCCGGCACTTGCAGTATTGCTCCACAATTTTTCTTGGTGCCAAGTGGGATTGTTCCTTTGCCTCTGAAACACAAAGAGTACTGTGTAAGTTTCCGTACAATTAGGGGTTGCCCCTTTCCTTCTAGCAACGTGTACCTAACTATCTCAGTGGCTCAGATTTCCTGACATGGGGTATTTATCCTGGCATTCAACCTTTCAATTCTAGACTCATTTCCCCTTGCGTCATCGAGGTGAAAGGCCCTGGCCTGGAACTCCATGTCTGGGGTCCAATTGTTATTAAAAAATACTGACCCAGATACGGTATGGGTCATTGTGGGACCACAGACAGAGGAGGGAGCGGACAGGTTTGTGCACTGGTGTGGTGGTCTTGCTATCTCCAGGAACCCTTTCTCTGGAAAATCCCGGGGCCACACAGTGTCCTCCCCTATGGTGCCTCTCCTGCGCATCCTGTCTAGCTCAGTTTGTATGTCGCCAGGCTCAGTGAAAAGGTGCAAAGCTGTGGGGTTGGTTTCATACTGGGTTATGTTTACTACTACTCTATGGGGTTCTACTCTACTGGGTTGTATCTTGGCCCTAATCCTACATAAGTACAGGTGGATGAGACATCTTGCTTTTTCGGGGGCTATTTCTTGATAGGTAAAGTCTGCCTCCACCCACAGCGTGGGGTATCAATGAGAAGACATAGCATGACTTAGCCAACGTCTAGACGCCCACAGCGGTCATGTGTTGGTACTATGTGTTGTGCAAGAATTTGCTGTGTAGTGCTTGCAGAATACTAGCGTTTGGTTCAGTGTAAGTGAGGTGGAAGAGGTCCCTACACAAGCGCCATGGAAATGTCGAGATAGGCTCCATGTGACTAGGCAAGTTTCTTTCTGTGGATGGATGCAGACACACCCCTGCTAAGCAGACGATATACAGAGGTGCGATACTACGTAGCTTTTGAAACACTGCAGATCTTTGAATGGTGTCCAGAGGGGTTGGCTGCTGTTTTCTGGCATCCAAGGTTGTCTTTGGTTGTCATAGTGTAAAGAGTCTGTTGTCAAAAAATTGTCTGTAAAAAAAAGTCTGTGGTCTTTTAGGCTTGAACTCTTATGCCTCATTGGGACTTCGGAGATTGCTATTAAAGAGAGATGGCGGACCGCAGTAACGAATGTGCACGTAGGGCTTGATTGCAGACCTGCTGGATAAGATCTGTGGGTTGTAAGTTAGCTTTTAGAACAACATGCCTCATTATTCAGTCTTGGAAATTCCTGTGCCCATCCTTTTAATGGAACCTTCAGTGCATTCATTTTCCGTAACTTTTTAGGGGGGGACCGGAAGGTGGCCCCAATTGGGGAGTCATTTTTAGGAGATGGTGAACCTTTAGTCATGGAGCACCTGCGTTTTGCCTTCTGGGTCATATTGGTCCTCCCCCCTTCTCCTTGACAGAGGTGTGTGTTTTAGCGGGGTGATTTTCGTGGGAGCATGTATTACTCTTTTTACCTAACTAGCATTTTATGGGTTTTGCTGGGCCTATAATTCCCTACTTTTCCTAATGTGTGCATCTGTGTTTAGTTTTACCGATGCAGATGTTACCTATTGACCTACGAATGCACGATGCACCATGAAAGGAGGGGGGGCATGTCGCAATTTGGGGTTTGTGGCTAATTGCCACGTGTCCTGAGGACACATGTAAGCCCCTCTGGTCCCTGCACATGCCATGCAACAAGGTTTTCCCTTGTGAAGTTGAATGTTTTGGCCATGCCCTTTTTATGGAAGTTTTGTTTTTTTGGGCTACTTTTGGGCTTTTTCCTGCAGGCTATTCGGTGCCTTCTTAAGGTCTCGTATAGTGTTGGTTCTAATGCGGCATGCCTGTGGGTGTTGAGAAGCTGCCCTGTGGCTGGTGTGATTCGGATGTGGCAATGACAGGGATTGGGCCTATTGATTCCTTGGACAATGTTCATGGGGCCCTATGTTATTTGAGTCGACAAGCTGGGTGCGGTGGTGAGCGTACCCATTCACCTTGTGTGGAGGCTGTGATGGTCTTCTATTGAACCCCTTTCCCTCCCGTTGCCCCCCAACCCTCGTATCCAGGATGTTTTGGGCCTACTGCCCTGGGCGGGAATCAGGGGCTTCCTACCAGGTGACAAGCAACTCCCGCTGGTTTGGAGGGCATGATCCAATGGCAGACTTTGGCTGTTTTGGAAGCATTGGTGGAGAGGGCGAGGCAGGCTCTCTTGCTTGCAATGGGAGTCAGGTGCGCGGCTGGACTTGTTATGCAGTGAATAACGAACTGAGATGGCTGATTGCCCCGGTGAACCTACCTACTGACTTTGTGCCAAATTGTCACTTATCTGTGTGAGGAATACAGAGTTCTGAAGGGACACCACTATCCCTATTGTATGGAAGTCCTGGCTTCTGACACCACAGCGTCATCTCGTTTTGGAACTGAAATGGGGACTCTACTAGCTAGATGCCTAAGAGCAGGGCCCTTTCTATCTAGTCATAGGAACCTAACCCCATTGGACTTGGGCGAGGGCACCTGGGTGCCTTTCTTAATGCGCAGGTCGGGCCTCCTTGCCCCCTCTTCAGACTGCCCTACCCCCGGGGAGAGGCCAGCCAACCCCGCTTTGGGAGACCAGCAGCAGAGTGGGGCCTAGGCCCCTGCAGGCACCCAAGATGGCAGACTTTACCATGGATTCCTGATCAAGCGAACATATAAGTATCACAAAAGCTTTTTCCTTTGGAGACAATTTAATCCTATGACTCCTATATATTTAATCTATTCCATTCATTCCCAGTCACTAACATCCTCTGCATACATTGGAAGTGAGACCAGAGTTCCAAAAGGTTTTCTTTTTGTCTTGAAAAAGATGGTGTTATAAGAGTCCATCGAAACGCGTCGACGCCTTGTTGAAAAGTACACAATCCGCCAAGTGGCTATGGTCAAAGAGTATTCTATAAATTGAACAGTACCAGGCACTAGTCCCTTACAAGTTTTCCCCTACGGATGTGTACGCTGCCAATGACATAGTGTTTCTTGTCTTGTGATATGTACTCTCTCTTTTTTATTTAGAGTGTTGATTTTTAAATGTGTAACTAGGATTTGTCTAAATGCTTTTGTTACAATTGAATGTAAGACATCAATGATATTATTTAAAACTGTCTTCATTTTTAAACTGTGTATTCTATGAGGTTTTTTTAACTAATAAATCGATTTGTACTATTGTAGGGATTCTGCACATACACAGAGCTATGCACAGTATAATAGGACCTCGGAGTATAGTGGTGAGCCAACCATGCACCTTAGTACCCACAATCCCAATCCGACTAGCTGTAGCGCCTCATTCGCAGCGCAGCTACCAATGATTAGACAACCCAGAACACGGTCTCTCTCAGGACTCGCGGGAGCAAGAACACCCTTTCATCACTCACTCATACTTGTCCACAACGTGCGTAAGAAGAGACACAGTATAGTTTAAAATGTTTATTTCAACTATCGTGCTCTAAGATACAGTACACGTGCCAGTACTATCAGCATAATGCATAATGATAAAATAATAAGCATAGTTACAATTCCATAGAATACAAACGGGGACAGCATTATATAAAGACAGTGGATATCGGGCTAAATAGCCTTACCACCCTCCCCGTGCTAATAACTAGTTTATTATAAAAATAGAAGACCTCTGGGCTTTGTCGGGCAGACCCTCATACCTCAATATCTAGATGCAAGGTTTACATCATCAGACAAGCACAGCTCTTCTCCCTGGAAAGGTTTTTCTCCAAGTGCCTCAAACATTGAAATCACAATATTAAAAGCATATGAATTTCTCCAGTGCAGCTGTACTTCGTGTTATGTCTAAGTGCGAGGGGCTGACCAGATCAGCAAGAACAAGGGACGTTGTTTTTCGACCTTGTACATGTTGTGCAGACGAAACCCACAGGGAACAGGAGAAAAGGTGAAAGGCAAAAAGGCAGACAGTTCCAATATAGCAGGGCACAAGCAGAGTCTGGAAAAACAAAGTCACAGAGTAACGTGCGCAAAAAGGCATCATGGCAGCCAGGCCTAAGCCAACTTAGCAACGTAGACAATGAGGCCACAAACCACACGACACCCTCCCCTGGTCAGTCCATAGGCGAAGACAGAGTTCAAATAGATGGAGCAGAATGTAAACGGCTATTTAGGAAAAGTCCACATGAAGGACAGCGAATGGAACAAAAAGTCAAGATTAAAAAAATTCCAGAGATGGAGGACGCTGAAAGCGGAGGCCCCCTAATCCATCAGAGTGTAAGTGCAAAAAAGCGCGACACCTTCCAAGAGGACCTCGTTGGAACCGTCTGAAAAAAGAGACGCCATCCAGTTCAACAAATCAAAACTGCATTCATGTTCCTCACAAGAGGGAGCACGGATCAGCATTACGGGACAACTTGCGTGATACTCAATATAACTTCGTTGTAGGAGAGACTGAGCAGCCGCCCAGACATCCCATTGCGCCAAAATTTCAAGTGCAGCCGCACGCGCCATTAAGCCATCGCCGGAACAGTCTCGTTCATGGGCCTCTAAGGGTCCCATCAACTGGCCAAAATCCGGGTCAGACAGAGACGTATTGGAGAGACAATAATCCAAGGACCTAGAGAAAGGACATCGGCTGCAAGACATCACAGGTTGCACGCAAATGAAATACGCAAAGCGAAAAGAAAGTCTATAGGACACACTGAGTGTCGCCAATGGCAGGAGGCCGAAGCCGATGAGCATGCATTCACGGAGCATCAGGAGTCGACCTTGGTCGAGGAGGGCCCCAGGAAGTGCAGCCATTGCGCAGCAAACAGACCAAAAGCAATATACCGGCTGCTAAGGCGAGGAGCAAAGGAAAGCCGCCAAAGACGCTGGAAAAAATAGAATGAATAAAAGCCGGTATTACACCAAATATAGTTTGAAAAGAGGTAACAAGACCAGAGCCCACAACTTTAAAAAAGTGCACAAGACCTTCGGTGCGAGATGCATTGAAAACGCGGTGAATCAGCTCACCCAAATGTTGTGGGAGGTTTGTGTTCAAAAGGGCCTGTATCTCACTGTGGGTACTAGCCACCTGGAGG
This sequence comes from Calotriton arnoldi, assembly GCA_963921515.1. NCBI lineage: Eukaryota > Metazoa > Chordata > Amphibia > Caudata > Salamandridae > Calotriton > Calotriton arnoldi. Next base: position 70,804 of record CAWUFW010020246.1, on the reverse strand, counting down.
ATAAATGTCTCCCGTGCGGATGTGAGCATAACCTCCTGATTCAATAATAGCGCCTTTATTCTGCTCAATTTATTGAAGTCCGCCTTCAACGTTGGAATGGAAGGCCAAATGGAACTATCTATGATGTCGTGCGGGGGAGGAAAAAGCACATTTTTGCAGCAGACAACCCTGTGGGAAACTGTTACAATATAGGGGATGCCGGCCAGCATGCCACAGCAGTCCTGATTATTCAGAAGGAGATAGCTACCATTTGCAAGCACAGTGAAAGTAGGAGATATAGCAGGAGCAGGAATGCCCTTTAAAACACAAGCAAGATTCGGAGCCGAAACATTACAAGCTACGTGCAATTTAATGTTCTTACAAATCAGGGAATGACCTACAGTAGAATCACATGACTCACCTGTGAGAAAAACTTCCTTTCCGTCCCGAAGGCATCGGTACAGGAAAGGAAGGGACCAAAGTTCATGCAGGAAGGCACTGCCTAAAGGCTGAAAACGGCCAACAGGATAATGCTTCATGCAGGAACTGAACTCAAATAAAGAAAAAGGCAAAGCGATAACCCCGTGAACTAGCCACACTGCAGAATCCAATTCCGCCACAGAGAATGGTAAGGGCTCTATTTTTTCGATATGTAATAGAGTGTATGTTGCATCTTTCATGGACATGAATTGCTGTTTTTCAGTTAAATTAAACGGTAAGAATAAGGCAGAGGTGTTCAAAAAATGCCAAGGAACTTTACCCATTTTAAGTGTTTGCAAAGTCCATGTAAACTGCATCACTGAACGCAATTGATTCTGACCATGATATAACACAGAAACATCATCTTGTACAATATCAACAACAGAGGAAACAATATTCTCTAATGTGTAAATGCGGGAAGACAGGGTATTAATACTATTGTCAACAACAGCAAGCACCTTTTCTAAATTTGCTTGATCTATTTCCCGAAGACGGGAAGCAGCTTCAATTTGCGAAAGCTTCCAGAGTTCATTGTAAGTTTCATAAATGAACCTCTTAGGTCGAGGACCACGAGGCCCCAGAACAAAATCGTACAGATCAATGTTGCCTGATAGGAGGGATAAATGTTGTTTAACAGAATCTAAGGAAGAGTGCTGCAACCACTGTTTACATAATTTACCAACAGAATATGTTGTAACAGTACGAGAGTCAGAAAACCTCAGATCTGGCCTATCCTGTTTGTAACCAGGAGCTGAGTCATGAAAACGCAGTTGGCAGGCATTTGATGCTATGGGCCAAGACAACCAAGGTGACTGAACAAGTGAAGAGATATTAAACGAATTGTTTTGAAACAAAGCTTACAAATTGGCAAGGGAAAAATTGAAATGCACGCTGTTGTTGGGAGTAGAAGACAACACGGGAATGGATGGTGCATTCAATTGTTTAGCAGTAGCCAAACCCCAACACGTCGTTTGATAGATTGTATTATTTAAAAATAAAATTTGGGCCGGGATTAGGCAAGCACGATGTAAGGCTTCCGTGCCTCGGACCTGCCATGACTTGGTGCCCCAAATAGACTTTAAGTCAATGGTGTCCTGCCAGTGTTCATAACCACCCACTGCTAAGGCGTTCAAAAAGGAACCCGAATATAGCAATTTGGTGTGGGTCAACATGATCTTCTGTGCGGATGAAGTGTTCAATTTAAAATAATAGGACCCAGGGTTCGATCTATCAAAGTCTGTAAAGTAAGTGAATTTACTTCTACGAGTGTGGGAGCTACCTGGCAAGGGTGTCGGACAATGTTCCCATTGGGTGTAATTAAAAGGACCCCGAAGAGTACTTGGTTTATGGAGAAAGTGATTGCCCCAATGCTGGTAACAATATAGGTCAGCATAGCTTGCAGAATTTAAATACAGATCTTCAGCATTAAAAGCAGCATAGTATTTCAAATCAGTAAATAACGATTCAACGGCATGCACATCCCAATCATCAGAATGAATATTACTTTTAACGACATCACCCATTGAAACACGGAGGACATTTGGTACATTAATAATTTCGGTTGGTCCATGAATTTGGAAATTTACCGCATCCCATACGATGCCATCAGCGACTGGGAAAGCTGAAATGTTCACAAAAGTGTCGTCACGCTTCATGATGTGCGAAGAAGAATGTGGAGCCAAAATTCCAGCGACACAGTTCACTGCAGAGCATTCTGGTAAATAGTGACCATTGATGAGCAAAAAGAAAACTGTCACAAAGCCAATGGACATGAACAGAAAAATCAGGAAAAGTACCAACCAGATGTAAGTCCATGGTGGGGTCAAAAAATTGTCTAGAAACCAGGAGATAAAAATACTGAATCTGGACGGGATAAGTGATGAGGTGGAAGCCGAATCAAAGGAATAACAGGTTGGGCTCATTGGCGTTGTTGGTAGGTGAGCCACTGACTCGGTGGCTGGGTATGTATACTCAGTCTCCTCGTTGCAGGGGGAATCCGGGTAGTCGAGCAGGCGATCAGGCAAATCTACCATCTCAATGGCAACATCAGTGACCGTGTGGGCTGGAGGGCCACAAACATGAGTCCTGGAAATGACTGGACAGGATACCGCTGGTGTTACGCTATTCAGGATCGGCCAGATGTTGTAGCTTGACATTGTCCACTGAGATGTATCTGTTGTCTTTGCGACAAGGAAGCGGTGGTAAGATGACAGTACGGGTACCCTTCAAGCCAAGGACTGGAACTGGTGCACGATAAGAGGGGCCAAATTCCTTCTTGTTCTCCACCTTCTCTCGGACCAGATCTCCAACCTTCGGAAGCCAGCTGGCAACCGGAATCTGCAGCGCCTGTGGCTGAAGGTAAATGTTTGTTTGCAAGTTTGTCACGGGCTTCTTGCAAGTCCTGCAACATAGTAGAATGGTTATCTACATCAAAGATTGCGGATTGCGCCGCCATGTCTAGACCATCAAGGTCGGGCACAAACATTCGTATGCCAAAGAGCATTTCGTATGGGGTCCGCCCACCCAAAGGTCTTCTAGGGAGATTATTAAGTGCACGTTGTACGTTATACAAGTGGGCCAGCCAGTTCCTGCCAGTACCTAAGACTCTAGCTGTCAAGGATTGCTTTAAGTCACGGTTCATTCGTTCAACAATCGAATTGCCCTCAGGCCGATATGGAGACGAAAATTGCACCCGCACCCCCAGTGACCCCATTGCGTCCTTGTACGCCTTAGAGGCGAACGCTGGACTTTGGTCAGAATGGAAGGTGCCACAGGCAAAAATTCCCACAAAGACATGCAAATCCCTTATGACATTTCGAGCGTCAGCACTCCGTTGTGGCCAAACCCAGATGAAACGTGTGCACGAATCCACTGCAACCAAGATGTATTTATATGCAGTGTCAGAAGAAAATGGACTGCAGTGATCCAGGTAAACACACCCAAAAGGTCTGTTAGAAATGCAGAGCGGTGTTTGTGGAGGTCGTGTAACCGTTGAAGGCTTAACTTGTTGACAAACGTCACAAGAAAGTACATAAGTACGGGCCTGTTTATATAAACCACGCCACCAGTAACGCTGCTGCAAGATGGAAACCGTCGCAGACACGCCAGCATGGGCCGAAGCCAAGCCTTCGCGTGCGGCCGTTATCAAGGAAGGTCTGCGGTCCGCGTTGGGAATCAGCCGATCACCAACGTCTGGAATTCTTACGTAAGGAACCTGATCGGGACCTAATTGATGAGTACTTGGAAGGGAAACCCCGTGGGTAATTAGCACCTTCCTTTGTTGCAGCAATAGCTGCCAAAATATCATTATCTATTTTAGTCATGGATCTTGTAACTGCTGCTACTGAGCACGTGGCTACTGCTGATTTGGCAGCTTCATCCGCCAAACCGTTACCAACAGCGTGTGCGCCCACACGCTGGTGGCCAAGAGTGTGAATCACCTGTGTGAGAGGCAGACGTTGTTTAAGATCTGCCACTCGAACCCAAAGCATCTTATGCTTAATTGTGCTGCCTTTTGCATCTCTATAGTCGTTTTGCGACCAAAAGTATAGATTGTCATTGAAAGATTGAACACAGTAGTAAGAATCGCATACAACAAGAGTTGTCACGTCTGGATTAGCGAACTCAAGTGCGAGCACCAAAGCACGCAGCTCGGCCAATTGTGCAGTACTATCTCCTAGTGCCTGTGTGTGCACTACAGTCGATTTGAACTCACCGTTCACCATGGTACCTGCCACAATAGCACATGCTGCTGAATAAGCATGCTTGGAACCCGTGGCCGGTTGTGCCGAACCATCGGTATAGATAATACAGTCGTACTCCTCAAGCGGTAGCAAGGACAGAGGAGGAGGATGAACAAATTCATACTGTAAAAACTCCTGTGTCTGAAGAGAGGAATCAAAGATAAAAGTGACATCCGGGGACGTCAGAGATGTAGCCCATTGTATCCAACGGGGGGTGCAAAGCCTTAGAGTTTGGTACACTAGCCTTTGTCACTGCCTCAAGGGCAGGATATGGTGTTACCACCAAAAAGCGTTTTCCCTGTGCCAGTGCGCGTTCCTTTAGAATCGCCATTTGCACTGCAGTCAAAACTTTCTCCACAGAGGAAAAGCGCAACTCTGCTGAAGTGTAAAGATGTGACTTGTATGCAATCGGTACTGTGTCTCCTTCGTTAAAGGTTAAGTACGTGAAACCCACTGCCCCTGGAACGATTCTAATCACCAGGTTTGTGTGGTTATCACAAGTCAACAAGAATTTAGATTCAAGTAGATCAGACTGCAAAGATTGCAGTATAGAGGAATACTCGGGAAGCCAGCATGACTTCGAAAAGTTAGGTTGTATCAAGGCATAAAGAGGCTTGATATGCTGGGCATATTCGGGAATGTAAGTACGCCCGAAGTTTAGAAATCCCAGTAACGACTGAAGCTTCTTCAGTGTGGTTGGAGGGCGCAAAAGTGCGTACTTCTCCAAGAAATGGGGTGCTAAGCCCTTACCTTCATTATTGAGCTCATAGCCCAAAAACAAAACGGTAAATTCAGCAATGTGAGATTTGGGAAAAATTAAATTTGTATCCTAAGACCGCAAATTCAAGAATAATGCGGTCCACTCGGGAAAGATGCGGCCATAATTAGTCGTCTGTCAGATAGATATCGTCGACGTACGAACACGCATCTGGGTCTATGCTGTCCAACAAAGAGACAACACGGGCGGCGGAGACACCCGGGCTGTTGTTGTAGCCCATGGGCAAACGCCGGAATTTTTATTTGTTTACCACCGGAAGTGAAAGCGCTCCATTGGCTGCACTCCGGGGACAAGTTGTGCGTGTAAAATCCATTGGATAGGTCAAGTGTCGTTTTATATTTTTTACGAACAAGACTGTCTACAAGCGCAGAACTGTGGGTGTTTTGTACCGCAAAGGTCCGACAATGAGAGTTCAAATGTCAGTAACCAAAACTAGGCGGTACGATCCATCGGGGTTAGAAACCGCGAAAAGGGGATTATTCATTGGTGACACGCATGTTTCAATTACTCCTTGATATTCTAACTGTGTCAGAATGTCGGAAACAGGACCTTTAGCTTCCCGCCGGTTGGGATATTGGGGTTGTGGCTGTGGCAGCGACCGCAATGGTATATCATGGGGTGGAGAATCTTCATCCCAGCCCACGTGATTACGGTATAACGCCGGAGCTGCGAGAGCCTCCGCTTTGTCCTTGGGGACATGACGAGAAAAGCTCGGAAGTATTACCTCCTCCCCTCTACGAGCAGCAAGTACGAATGGGGGTGGCCAATCCGCCTCGGCCAACAAAATGTCGTAAGACGAGGTCAGATTCTCCCAAAAAATCCCTTTAATTACACGCTCAATATCACCTTCAATTTGAATGACAATGTTAAATAGTCTGTCAGGGGGTGCCACTCGGGTGTCAGCTGTCTCGACAGTAATGAATGTGTCAGTTGCTGTCGCCTCCACATGAGGACATAGTGCCTCCCGCACTATGGTAACTTCCGCTGCGCTGTCTAGGAGCGTCACTGCCCACGTCCAATTCAGGAGTCTCGTTCTCACCGTCTGTGGCATACCTCGCTGTTAAAGCTGCAACCTGTTTCTTCTGAAACTGTGGGCGAGAACGTGGAAATTCTTCTGGTTTCCCTCGGACTTGTTGTCGAGGTTGGTCTCGTCCCTGTGGAGCCTCACGACCCCTGCCTTTATCCTGGCGATCTCCTCCACCAGTCTGGGAGGTCGATGGTGCCTGTGAAGAATGAGGAGAACGCGGATCAGGGACTTGAAATCTCTCTGGAGATTTAATTCTAGCTCCGTCGCGCAAATCATAAGTGCGTTCAGAAGATACGGAAACCGGGGATGCGCCACGCGACCCTGGTTTCTTCTGTTGCTTACCCTGTTTCTTCAACCTCCAGTTCTTTTTAGTAAAGAACGGTTTCTCATCTTTCTCAGAGTTTTTTGTTGGGGCTGTGATTGAGTTTGCGTTTTAGCAAAAGGCTTAACTCCCAGGCTATTGCGGCCAATGGTTTTATAAGCCTGTGCAATAATTTTCGGTAATTCGCGTGGCTTGTCCAGTTCTGGGACTAAAGCCAAAGCATTAGCTACTTGAAAGTTAACTGCATCACCCTTGACATTCGCGAGGATTAAATCAGCCACTACATCGAACACTCCCACCAGTCTCATCCCCAATTCCACAGCCGCTTCAGGGCCATGCTCATCCTGTACTCGTTTAATTACAAAGGGGAGAACTGTTATGGAAGGAGTGCCGAAACACTTCGCATATACTGCTGCGAATACCTTACTCCAGTTGTTGCATTCTGCCAACTCGGGAATTAAGTCTTTTGGCAAACTAATCGTCAAAATCCTGTGTTTTTCCACAGGAGAAGTATTTGGAAAAACTGCCTCCAGCTGGTCAAATTTTTCTGCAAGCCAATAAGGTAAATCATCCTTATTTTGTGGGCGCTTGCCCATCACTGAATTAACCATGACGGGACTTATGGTCACACCGCACAGTCCAGCTGGATGCACTGCAACTCCAGGAGGGGCGCCCTGGACGTTGCCTGTAACATACTGTACTAAGGCTCTGTGAACGCATATCAAAGACGTATGCAATGCACGCAGTTCGTCAACCGTAAGCGTCCAAAAACGCGGATGTGGGGTATACCCGGCCAACACTGGCCAAGTGGCCCTGTCTATTGATAGGGGGCCTAAACGAACCGGGGTGAACGGATGTGGGAGGGCGCCATTAAACCAAATGCGGTGCTGCCATGCCGTAAGTGGTACTTCAAGAGCTTGATAAGGCCGATAAGCATTGGGTATGGCAGTGTGAGCGTACTCATGAAACACATTGTCCGTTCCATCCACCGCCGGAAAAGTGACCCAAGATAAAACACCTCAAAGTGGTGTGCCGGGTCAGCCTGCACCACAAAGATGAGTGTGGCACCCGCGTCTGGCACTCCATAAGCCAGTAAATGAGCCCGGAGCGCAGCGCGGCTATGTGCCGGTATATTTATATCCGCCATTAAGGCCAGAAATGATTGACAACCTAATATGAGGCAGCACAATAAGGGGTTTACTTAAACACCTTTTAATTACTTCAAGCTTGAAAGAACCTATAAAAACGTCAATAAAGGAGGTATCACCCTCACACACGTTTCCGGAAGCGTATGCGAAGGGTGTTGTGGGCAAGCACAAGCACTACTCAAGCGTCTCGCAGATAAGAAGCCCACTACGTTGGTGGTGCCATGTTGTAGGGATTCTGCACATACACAGAGCTATGCACAGGATAATAGGACCTCGGAGTATAGTGGTGAGCCAACCATGCACCTTAGTACCCACAATCCCAATCCGACTAGCTTTAGCGTCTCATTCGCAGCGCAGCTACCAATGATTAGACAACCCAGAACACGGACTCCCTCAGGACTCGCGGGAGCAAGAACACCCTTTCATCACTCACTCATACTTGTCCACAACGTGCGTAAGAAGAGACACAGTATAGTTTCAAATGTTTATTTCAACTATCGTGCTCTAAGATACAGTACACGTGCCAGTACTATCAGCATAATGCATAATGATAAAATAATAAGCATAGTTACAATTCCATAGAATACAAACGGGGACAGCATTATATAAAGACAGTGGATATCGGGCTAAATAGCCTTACCACCCTCCCCGTGCTAATAACTAGTTTATTATAAAAATAGAAGTCCTCTGGGCTTTGTCGGGCAGACCCTCATACCTCAATATCTAGATGCAAGGTTTACATCATCAGACAAGCACAGCTCTTCTCCCTGGAAAGGTTTTTCTCCAAGTGCCTCAAACATTGAAATCACAATATTAAAAGCATACGAATTTCTCCAGTGCAGCTGTACTTCATGTTATGTCTAAGTGCGAGGGGCTGACCAGATCAGCAAGAACAAGGGACGTTGTTTTTCGACCTTGTACATGTTGTGCAGACGAAACCCACAGGGAACAGGAGAAAAGGTGAAAGGCAAAAAGGCAGACAGTTCCAATATAGCAGGGCACAAGCAGAGTCTGGAAAAACAAAGTCACAGAGTAACGTGCGCAAAAAGGCATCATGGCAGCCAGGCCTAAGCCAACTTAGCAACGTAGACAATGAGGCCACAAACCACACGACAGTACTTCTTTACAATTGGAGTTATCACGATTATCTGTAAGGGATATATGGTCTCACTTCCAATGTATGCAGAGGATGTTAGTGACTGGGAATGAATGGAATAGATTAAATATATAGGAGTCATAGGATTAAATTGTCTCCAAAGAAAAAAGCTTTTGTGATACTTGTGTATAATACCCTATTCCTTTGGATGGTAAGGGGTTCCTCTTATTTTCGAATCAACCGAACATATGGCAGCCCTGAGTTTTCCATGAACGCATGTTAAGGCTTGATATTTCCCCTAATGCTGTGTCACTAGTCTTTATTGTTGTGGTGAGCTGTCTGATGTGGTATGAAGTGGATGTGTCATGTTTGTGATTTTAGGCTTGCTACGCATTTGGATTGGGCGATTGTGTAAAGTTATTACCTCTTCAGACAGTCAACCCTCCCTGCCATGGCTGTGGCCCCGATTCTTGCTGGGCTCGGTTCCCTGCCTTCTATGGTTGCCATGTGTTTGGCCAACCACCTGGTCCTTGTTGCGGCAGTGTGTTTGCTGACTGATTTCCTTGTAGCTGAATGTGCTGCACACTTGGGTTGATCTGGGCTTGATTGTGTGGATGGGGATTTTGTGGGGACTGGCCTAGGCCTACCGATCTTATTCATGGTATGCCTTTAGGCGGCATAGGTGATCCCGCTGGCCCATTTTAAGGCAGTAGTAACATTCTCTAGGGTCGCAGCCTTCCTGACCTCCACCGGCATAAATGGACCACAACCTTCTAGGGTTCTGCGTTGGCATCCCTTTTAGGACCGGTGCCGTTTGCAGGCTTGCAGCTAATGCAGCATGCCTGGAGGTGGTTTTGCTCAGTTTGTGGGTGTCCAGCCTAGCAAAGGTTTTTTTGTGAATTGCTCCTGGTTTAAGACCTTCCTGGCTGGCCATTACATGGGGCATGGAGTACCATTTGCTGGGTGTGTTGAGTTCCCCTCAATGGTCACTTGCTTGGGCGCCGTGTTCATCAGTAGGTAAGGGGCTTCGGGTGCGGTGGATGCATCACCTAGTGCCAGGCAACCTTGTCTGTGCCACTTCCTCACTAGGGGAGGTACCAGAGTGGCAACAGAGGCTGATCTTGGTATTCCCAGGGGTACGCACAGCCTGTTGATCACCACCATTGCCCCTCTGTGCCTTGGGCCGGTTCCCCACCTAGCCCTGTGGGACTCAGTGGGCATGCACAAGTCGAGGCCCCGGATCTCTTGCTCTTCGTGTACCTTACTGACAAACAATGTCCTCGTCCTTTTGCCGGTTTCCACTAATAGATGGTGTGCGCAGCATCCCCACCGCTGAGCAAACTCACATAGCTCCGAGAAATATCACATAAACTACAGGATAGTCCCCGCAAAGAGGGTCAGACTGGTCGAGCCACCCTCGTTGGCGTCCAGATGGAGTGGGAGTGTCTCGCTGGTTGCTGCTCTGAGGAGGAAGCTCCAGGGGAGGAGCAGGCTCTTGTCCAATGTTCAGCAAAAAAAAACCTTAGCCCGCTCCTAGCACATGCTGCCTGATGAAGAGGGGAGGCTCTGTGCCATACACGGAACTAAGTGAGCCCGATAGTCTGTCAATATTAGCTCAGGGACAAAGATAGCAGTACCTTACGTGGAGAAGAAGGAGCAACTCGACAACTGCAGGCCCTCTTTGGCCAAGCACAACCTACACCTCACTCACCAAAGAGACCACATTTTTCTCTAACGTCTGGATTACCCCCTATATCACATCCAGGGGTCATGTGTACTGGCTGTGTCATGTCCAGTGGTCCAAGGGAAATAGAAGCTCTCATTTCTTTCAGAAACTATCAGTGCAAAGAAATCAATGGCACTAAGAAACTTCCTGAAGACGAAAAAATATCACACCTATGCCTAGCTATGCGTACCTTCTGTGTCTTGCCCAACAGTCCAAGCAGCCCCTGTATCACACCCAGAGAAAAGAATACCCTCTCTGTTGTGCCCAGTGGTCTAAGCGACAAACGATTCTAACCTTTCCTGGTTTGCCATACGCCTAATGCTGGGAATAAGGATCAGATGTAGTCTCTTACCCACTGACGGCAGCTTCAAGACAGACCTCCTTCCCATAGATTCAGAAGAACTTTTATTCAATTGTGACATCTGCTCACCAATTTTGTTGCGCAGATGTGAATCTGTAAGGGCGGAGTCCTTTTCCTTCGGCTGCAGTCGGGCTCGAAGAACCAATCTCTCCTGGCTGGCTCGCCAAAATGTTCCTCAAATATGAATTTACCTTTAAAAAAATGAAAGACAAGAGGCGTTTGGCAAAACAGGAACATTTGTTTAATTACCAGAGCGGCCGGGAGATCAGGCAACAGGGTCAGGGTCTAAAAACTGTCTCAAAGCACATTGGTTTCAGCTGTCATTTTATACTTTACATGAAGTACTATAAAACGATTTATGCATACCTTTGGCAACAGAAGTTTGGGCCTAGTCACAGGACCATAAATTGAGAGTTTGATAAGAAGCACAGGTGGGCTTCGTTCTCGTGTGAACATACTGCAGGTCTAGTGGGTATGTGTCCAGATGTCCAGTATGAAGAGCATGTGATCACTGAGTGTAATGTGCATGCTGTGCTCTGATTGGCTGTGTGTTTCTAACTTAGTGTGGAATCTAATTTTATGGTGTTTTTGTAAATGCGCGCCCCTCCGGTCAAACGTGTTTTATTGGTGCCAGTCTCCCGAGACCATTGTGGTGTTGCTGCCTATCTGTGAGATTGAACTAGGTTTTCTTGTTTGCGCGTTCTGTTTAAGGGTTATGTGTCCCCCCACCTGTGATCTGTCAATCAGTTGCTTCAGTCCTTGGTCGCAGGGCCTGCCCAACAACGTATTTCTGCCTCGGGTTGAGGAGGAGGTCACATTGTGTAAATTCAACAACGGAGATGCAAATTTGTTTTTATACGTACATATATCATGGTGTATATCGTATTGTCCAATATTAACAGTTTATCAATGCACAATACATAGGGATTGTTTATATTTATTTTAAAAGTGTCATTTGATTGTTCTGAGACTTTGCCTCATTTGAATAGGTAGCCTTATCTCTTGTACAGTTTCCAAATACCAATAAATTTGAAATGCTTGTCTTCTTAGCATATGCCAGATCGCTCTGCACCAAGTGCGCATGTTGAAGTTTACCTTTTACCAGATCAAGATGAAGTGAGCAGAAGAAAAACGAAAGCAAAAGCAAAAAACAGCAATCCAACTTACAATGAAATTGTAAGTATGCCATTGTTCTCCATGTGTTCTTTATCCTATTTTTTCTATCAAACTGAAAACAAACAACATACAGTGTGAAGTCGATACAAGTTGTATTTTTGAAGTAAAAGAGGTACTCAAATGTTCATAGAAGAATCCGTACTTTCTGCCATTTCTGGGATATTACAAAAGTAGCTTTTTATTTTAGAGTGCAAGAGCTCTTGTGTTGCAGTGAGACGTCCATAGTAATTATTTATTTTCTACTTCACTTTCCATTCCAGAATTCTCATATATTTCTGGGATCTCGTATTTCTAGGTGTCACGTTTAAAAGTATTGAAATTACATTGTAGGGTATAAACATGTTGATGATTTTAACCCAGATTTTTTTTCACTCAAAGAAAAGTGCTTCGAGACGAGTTGTTTGTTCGGGTTGAAGACAACTCAAATGGCTATTAGGAATGCAGATTTTCACGTGTGCACCAAAATGAAGTGTTGTACTTTTTAGAGTTTTTGAGATTTACAGATCGAAGAAACCATATTATTGAAAGATAAAGGAACTGTTTGTTACTTCATGAGTCTTTATTCAAGCGACAGCTTCGGTACAGCGACAGCTTCGCTGCCACCTCAGCTGTTCCAGTCAGTCAAACGTTCCACAACTGACACTCCATCTGCCAAATGGAATGTTGGTAAATACCAAGGCATAGAGTGGGGAGGAGAAATGGAGGGTGCAGGAGTGGAACACCACAAGGGCAGGAAAAGGGGATGGAAACATAACTACAACACTTCTCCCACCTATAATAATGAAACACATCATCATATAAAATAGCAAGAACATTGCATTACAGGAAACTGTCAAAAGGCAATCAATGGGTATAATACAAGACAGAAGCATACAATAGCTAAATTAGCTTTGTATAGATATTAATTAAAAATGTAATCTTTGTGCCACATAGGAACACTACGGGCCCTAACATCCTTGGGAGTACTGTTATGATACTGTTCCTAATCAGACAAATCACATGGAGTCACACTGTCCAATGGTGTGTGACCTCATGTTAATCTGTCCAGTGGCAGCTCGCACAGGTAAACGCAGTGGGGTGGTGAGGTGGGCCTCGCCCTGCCCCACCTCACCCATCCCACTTCGCTTACCTGTGCGAGCCGCGACTGAATCTGTCCATGCTCCATGTTCTACCATCTTCTAGAACCACAGCTTTTTTCTTCACTTCAACTATTTTTGTTGGTTTAGAGAACTTGGAGTCTCCCTTCTGCCGTGGCACAGGAAGTTTTATCAAAACCACATCCTCCACCTTCCAGTTAACGTTCTTGGTACCATGTTTCAAATCATATCTTTTCCTGTTCATTCTTGATGCTGCTTTACAATTTTATTCATTTCTTCTCTGTTTATCCATTTGGGTTCACCACCCCCTAACCAATTAGGAGTCATTGTAGTTCCTAGAAGCCTACGCTTGAGCGCCAAAAAGGGTGACACTTGTGTGATCGAATTGGGTGTAGTGTGATAAGACCAGAGCATATTTTGAAGAACCTTGTCCACTGGTCGGCCTGAAACATGTGCCAATTGTAAACATTCTTTAATCATTCGATTGACACATTCTACTAAACCATTTGCCCTTGGACAGTATAAAGCAGTTTTTTTTTTGTGTTGAAATTTATTATTGAATTTTACAGTGAAAATACAGCATGAGAATAAGGATAAAAAAGCATTAATACATTGTTAATAAATAAATAAATAAATAAATAAAAGATTCTATAAAAGGTAGAAAAATAACAGTGAATACGTGACATTTGCTGATGAATAAAAGCATATAGATATGAGGTATATAAAGAAGCATATTATGCATAAATAATAGTTTTAAGATGTTGTATAGACATCTTTTTAAAAAACTCACACATTCCATCTGAAGTGAATTGTACACCATTATCTGTTATGATGGTGCTTGGCACCCCTTATGTCATGAATACATCAGTCAGGAACTTTATCAGGGATAGAGTATTGATATTTCCCACTACCCTGGTCATAGTGCAATGTGAATGGTAATCTACCAGAACCAGCATAAATTTCCCTGCCCACATGGAAACTTTCAAGGGACCAACAGTGTCAAGACCAAGCTTATCCCAGGGTTTTGTCGGTACCATCACTGGTGACAATGATGCAACTCTGGCAGATTTTGTTTTATCGCTCATGGCACATATTAATCAATCCCTAACTTTTGTTTCCACTATCGTGTTCATCCTGGGAAACCAGTATGGCGCTCTAACCTTAGACTTAGTGAGCACAGCACAGAAATCCTTCAGTTTATCGTCAACGTTGCCAGACTTGATAGGCCAAACCTCAACAATTTTTTTTTGTCACTAGTTTTAAAGCTTGTTCTTTGTCCATACTTGCTTCCCATTCTTCTGTCGAGATACCAGGGACTTCCACTAACTCAACCAGCTTCACTACATAATTTTCCATACCATCTTCCCGTTCACACGGTAATCTAGCGAGACAATCTGCAACTAAATTACTTGTGCCAGGCACATACTCAATTTTGAAATTCTATCCTTCCATTTCAATAAGCCACTTAGCAATACGAGGAGTAGTAATTTCTCTCATTTAAGTTGAAAAGATGTAAACAAGGGGCTTGTGGCCAGCACAAAGTGTAAACGGTTAGCCCCATAAGAAAAATTTAAAATGACCAATTGCCCAGAAACACGCCAAAGCTTCATGTTCGATGGTGGAATAGTTGCGTTCTGCATCTTTTAAGGCGCTAGAAGCAAATGCTACAATTTTCTCTTTGCCCTCTACCATTTGAGATAATGATGCGCCAATGCCTTTACCACTTGCATCCGTGGTCAATATGGTTTCTTTCCGGGTGTCAAAGTTTCCTATAGATGGTTTCTCAATAATAGCCTTCTTGGTAACCTCAAAGGAACTTTGGCATTCCGAATACCATTGAAATGGAACTCCTTTTTTTTAATAATGACCTCAAGGGTGCAGTTAAATCAGCAAAGTTTTTTTTACAAATTGTCATGGATTCCACTAACCCTAGGAACGATTTAAGTTACCCTTTGTTTATGGGAGGAGGTGCCTCCCTCTCTGCTTTTACCAAATCCAACTTCGGTTTAATTCCATGTTTCGAAATAGTATGACCTAAATAGTCAACTGTCTCCACACCGGTTTGACACTTGTCCTTACTGATAGTCAACCGAGCCATCTTGAGTGCCTTTAAACTTCTTTTAATGTGGAATTGTGATGCTGTTCTGAAATACCATAAATCAAAATGTCTTCTTGGAAGCACAGTACATTTCTAATCCCTTCCAAGACCTTCAGCATCACTCTTTGGAAAACTGCAGCCACAACGCCAGGCCAAACGGCATTCTGCAAAACCTAAAGGCTCCAAAAGGTGTGATAAAGGATGTTAATGATTTAGAATCCGGATGCAGCTTAATTTGATGGTATGTGGAGGATAAGTCTATAGCACTAGAACACTCAGCTTCACCAATCATGCTAATCCTCTCATTTATGCGGGGAAGGGGAAATCTAGCCACCCAAATATTAGCATTAAGGTCTCTTATCCACACAGAGATGTAAACCCCTTCCCCCAGATTTCTGGGTGACCACAATCGGACGAGCCATAACGAGCTGTTGATTAGTTCTATTGTGCCTTGAGAAACTAAACTGTTTAATTCCTCTTAAAGTGGGTCTTGCATCAAATGCTGTATAGGCCGAACTTTGTGTACCACCAGAACTGCGTTTGCCTAAAGTTTATTCCGGTGCTGGAGTTTCTTTAAGAAGCCTAAATCCTCTGAAAAAACTTCAGGGAATTCATCACACACGTCATCACACCTCCTTCCTTCTCCCATAGTCAGAACATGTTCTGAGTTGTTTGGATCAAGTTTGATTCCCAAATCTCTTTGGTGAGCCCAGCCCAATAAGCTAGATCCTTTCTTTGTTAAATAAACTTTTCCCAAAGAAGAAATCCTTGGATATGGTAATTGGAGAACATTCAAGATCACCCGCATCTAGGTAATGAGAGAGTCATCACCTAGCATCTAACTCAAGACCCCAATTTGCGCGAGGCACTTGCACTTTCACAAAGAAGAAATCCTGGGATAACACCAGCTATAAAGGAAAATCTGTCATCATAGTTTTAAAGAAATTTAAAGAACAAATACATTAATTAACATCTATTGAGGCCCTACCCATAGGGGAAATTACTACCACTCAACAGCAGAATGGTCTCTGTTTAATACAGAGTCATAGCACTTATAAAAAAAGTGTACCACAAGAATCAAAGGTTTTTAACCCTTTTACAAATGATTTATTAATGGTTTTACCAGCAGGTGGCTTTCATATGAAAATAATCCGGCACAACTGCCCAGGTTTATATTTTTATATTCAAAGTAAAATACTTGTTTTTGTCCAAAATATTTAATGAATGTATTTTGGTGTAATGGTTTTAATTGACTAAATACGTGAATAAAGAATTTGAACTTGAACTAGGTAATTATTCTTTATTGTTCTGTGGTGAGTGTGTTCTAAGAGAACAGAATCGATTAATAAAGTGGAAGAGTTATTTTTTGTCAGTTTGAGAGCTTTGTAATTTTCTGAGTATAATGAGCCATTTTAGCTAGTCAGATTATTGATTTATAGCAGAAGGAATATGTGTTAAAGTCACCTAATTCCTCTAGAATGTAGGCCGGGTGGCATTTGATCTGTAATTGTGCCTTTTCCTGTTTAGCGTCTTTGAAACAAGAGGAGAATCAAGGATGCAAAGATTAATGGAAGTGTACGGAATTGGTTTATTAGCTGGGGTGGATTGGCATCCATCACACCACAAGTAATCTAGGGCCACATGTATGAGACGTTTCAGCTGTAGCAAACTGAAAATCAGGCCTTTTGCAACCACTAAAGAGTCACTTGGCATGTACTAACTCTATTTTGAGAGTCGGTGACCTGTTACTGACTCGCAAAATATGGTTTGCGAGTTGGTATTAGGAAGGAGCGTGTCAAGGGTGTCCGTTCCTAATAGCAAGTCGCAGGGAGATGTATGAATGTTTTAAGACCAGAATGCTTATGCAAAACTTTCAGATTTTACTGACTTCGTGAAGGAGCAGGTAACCCAGTCACAAACAGAAAGGGGTCGCCAACATTTTTTAAGAGATGGCAATGGTCCAACGGACCACTGCCTACTCTTAAACACTGAAAAGGAAACTTTTCTTTTTTAAATGCATCCTGTTTTCCTTTAAGGAAACCGGGCTGCATTTTGGAAAAAAATTGATTTATTTATAAAGCAATCAGACAAGGTGGTCTGCTCACCCAGCAGCCCACCATCCCTGTGATTACAGGCCATTCCCAAATGGTCGCAAATTGCGACCTGCCTTATGAATACTGATGAGGCAGGTCAATTGCAACCCCTTTGGCTATCGGTAAATGTGTCTGAGACACATTGGTACATCACATTTTGCGACTTCCTAATTGCGAGTCACAAAAAGTCGCAATTTGGAACTCGTAAAATGTTTCCGTCGTATATGTGGCCCAAAGTCACTATCCTGTTGGGTCCAGTCAAAGCTTTAAATAATTTAAACCTGAGCTCAACCCCTAATAGCTATGACACAGAGCAGACAAGCTAAACTTAACAAGAATGTGTATAGCATTTATTAGGCCTGGGCAGAGGTTTTAATTACACCTGGGGAGTAGGTGGAATTTTAGTGATTCCATATACTCTTGTAATGCAGGATTACTTGATTAATTAAATTCTTCCACTCCGCCAGAAGAATTAAAGTATGCAGTGGTTTCTAAAGTTTAAAAACCACTGCACACTTCTTGGCACCCTTGAATACTCTGCAGTAATAACTTTGAATCACTGCATGGTATTGAAAGAGCGCTGAGTGATCTATGCAGTGGTTTCTAAACTTTAAAAACCACTGCATAACCCACTTGCCAGCGCCCTTCATACTCTGCAGTGCTTAAAAGTTTTAATCACTTCAGAGTATGTGAAGGGTGGGTGCAGAGTGATATGTAGTGTTTTCTAAAGTTTAGAAACCACTGCATACCACTCGGTATGTCAGGCTGTGCTATTTTGATTGCGCAAAATGCACTCTTGCCACACAGCAGAATTCAGTGGACTCTTGCGGAATTTTAATGTAAGTCCACGTGATTCTGCAGAATGAATCTCTGACAATTCTACCCTAGCATTTATAAGTACCAAAACAGTTACAAAGTTGAACACACAATAAAAATCCTACTTCAATTTATAAAGATAGAGAACAAAATGAATGAAAGAAATACACCAAAACAACAAAAATCCAATAAGGGGAACCAAAGATATGAATTTTTAAAGATTTAAGTGAAAATAGCTCTACAAGTACTAGTTATTGGTCATGGTAGACCAGGATCTAGACGCGATTTGAGGTAGAGAGAATGCAGGTTATTATCGGAAAGTAGGTGTGACCAGCTGATGCCTGGAAGTAGGGAAGTTTGAAAATGTTTCTAAGCCAAAATCTCCTTAGATTTCAAGTGGATGGGAGTCCAACTTCCTCAGGTCCTTCTCACTGGTCATAGATACCAAGTGCAGCAGGCTTAGGTTGCCTGGTATCCTTTTGCAAGTCCATTGGTGTTCTGATGTTTTACATTGAGGTGCCACATTTATGCCTAGCTAGTGGGTGGGGCTGATTACTGGACACTCCCTAAACAATTGGGTAAAAGTTCCTGGGGGCAACACTGCAAACTTTTTTAGGAGTTACTATTTGCCTTACAGAAAACGGTCCCAAAATGCTATGTCTAGGGCATTTTCAAGATGGCAAAAGTAATTGGCCATAATAAACTTGGGATCTGAGAGCTGAAGATGTGTGTGGGAGTGTCAAAGGGAAATCAGCAGTGTCCTTCCACATCTAACAAAAAAATTCAGATTGAAGCAGGCACTGTACCCACAACAGTCCCAGAAACAGAAGTCTGGTAGGACCAATGCAGGTTGCTTCAGCAACTATACAGAGGATTCTCTTCCTTTCAAGTGCACCTCATGTGTTGCATGTGGCTCAACAGATTTGTCAAGCAGGGTTTGACAATGTGGTATCACAGGATGCCCATAGACTCCACTCAGAATGTTCTATGGAGTTCAGAGAACGAATCTCTGCCCATTCAGACTAACCTATTGCTTGCTCCTCTGAGGCATTTCACCACTTTTTCACACTTTTTCTTGGGCATGAGAATAGGTTGGCAGCTGGCATGGGCTAATGCTAATTAGCCTTCAGTCAGTTCAGACAGATAAAGGGTAACTTTAAAAAAGTGACTTTTCTATATTATGTATTAAAAATCTGACTTCACCATTATGGATGTTTAATAACTATTATTTATTTTTTATCTCCTCCCATTTTTTAGTAGCAGTATTAGCATTTTAATCTAAACTCTTTTTCTGCATAGACCTGCCACCGTGAAAATAGTTTTTCAGACCTTGTCACTATAGAAGCATAGTAACATTAAATTGCTACATGTACCACTTTTAAATACCATGCACTCTACCTTGTGGCTTACAAGGCTTAAATAGCACTGACTTGCTAATATTTAAAAGGTAGGGTTTTTACCTGTCGAAAGGGTTGGTTTAACTGGTCACACTGCTTCTTTTATATGCAGGCAGTCAGGTTTCAAGGGTAGGGCACAATAAGTGCTGCAGTCCACAGTTTACATTCAGCTTTTCACATCATAGGAGTATCTCTACATCGTACCTTAAGGCTCAATAGAAAGGTTAAATAAAACAATCATGGATTACCCAACTTCCACATGTGTTTGGGATCAGAGCACATACACTGGGCACCTGACATCAGCTCCCCAATGTGGGAAGTCTAAAAATCAGGAACAAAATTCAGCAGGAAAAAATGTGGGTGACCACACAGAAAGGGGCATTTTGTCATAGGATGGTTCTATGTAAAACTAACATAAGCAAATCAGGTTCTGTCTACCCCTTTGTTGAACTGATTTCCGCAAATTTGTCACCTTGAATGGCATTCACCAGGTTGATAAAAGCAACCTGGGAAATGTCCTTCTTGGTGAAAATTTGAAGAAACAATTTATTTTTCCCTCCTTTCCTTTTTTCACTGCCACTCCTGAACCACCTCTGTCTTTTTTTTCATGTGTAGTTTCCCCATATCTCCCCTCACTCAACCGCACCAACCCTATAGCCTCCCCTCTCCCTTTCCCCACCCACCATCCCTGTCTTTCCTTCATTTATTGTTATACTTTTTTACAGGGGATCCCCCATATGGTGTCGTTATTTCCCCTTATTAATTTCTTTCATGTTACCTCCCTCCAGATGCCCCTTAATCTATCAGTGCTATTTTGTCCCTCCTCTGTCCCTGTCTTTTTTGGTGTGCCCACCAGACCCCCTACAACCATTTACCTGCCCCATTATTTTTGTTCTTCCCTTCTAATATTTTTTCCCTTTCTCGTCTGTAGACTGTTCCATTCACCCCTCCATGCATTCACACTTCCATTCATTCTTATATTATTCCTTCCTTTCTTCTTTTCACTTTTCCTTCTTTTCACATATCCTTCCTTCTGCCCTTCCTTTCTTCTCCCCTACAATCTTTCTAGTTTCTGTCTAACCATCGTTCTTTCTTTCCTCACGTTACTTTTTATTTCTTATCTTTCTCTCTCCCTCTTGTACTATTTGCTGCTGCTACTGTCCATTTTCTTTGTTTACATCACTTCTTTATCTCCTTCACTTAACTTGACTCCATTGATCCCCACTCCGTAGCCCTGCTTTGGCATCTCCTTAGATTGTTTTTATCAGCGTTTGTCTACCGACCAAAAAAGCCAATGTAAGCCAAGTACACCAGGCCGGGGGGTTACATGGCAAACCCACTTTAGCTGCTAAAGTGGGAATTAACGACTCTACTTGGCCTTAGGACAAAAGAAAGGACAAAAGTAGAGCAATCAATTTTTGACATTGGAATGGGATCCTCCAACCACAGTTTTAAAAAGTAAAAGCTAAGTGCATGGCATGGTCCTTGACATGAACCACAAATGCACCAGATTTTGCTCTCTTTGCTGGCTAAATGATTGCAAGGTGCAAATGAATCAGGCAGGTGCACTGCATATTAAAGTTACACTATGCCATCAGATTAGTGCAATGCATGCAGAAATTGGGTGCCACACCTTCATGCTTTCTCCAACTCTTACTTTCTGATCACTTGAACATTGAGCATGCTCAAGATGCATTACATTTATGTAAAATTGTTCAATTTCTATTGGCACCAATTATTTGTTCTCTCAAGTCTACATGTGCACTAATGTTGATGTTTATATGAACAACTATTCTTTGTTTATGTAACTTAACTACCCCAGTAGGAACCATTGCATTCTACTTTTAGTGCACCTGGTTCTAGGTGGTTAACGGACTGCTCATGTTCCTTATTATTCTTCATTAAAACATAGCTTAGGGGCAATGTTTTTCTATTTCCTTTCTCCTTGTTGTTCAGTGTTCCTCATCAATATTCACTACTGTTCCTGTTACAGACCAGATCTTGATAACCTCAACACTGTCTCATGGGCCGTATGGGTCCATATTTTAATATTAATGACCTTTCACGTTGTATATCCTGCTGCAAGATGTGACTTGTTATGGGAGGAGATTAGAACATAAAAAAGCCTTATATTGGATGGATTCAGAATGCAAGATACCACTGAAAGGCTACACTCACTGTAGGATCATGCTCTGCTGGGCCCATAGATTGTTCTATCCAAGAGGCAAAGATTACACATTCTCTTTGTGCGGACATAGCATCAGTCTTTGCAATTATTTTTTGTGGATCTTCTGCTTCCTCCTTGCAGATGTCTCAAGTTGTGACATTCTGGATGGAGGCATATGAGACCATGATTCAATGCCTTATAGTTGGACCTAGACCATGTATCACACCCCATGAAAATATGGCACGTGAACACTTGAAGATACAAAATGCCTGCAGAAAAGTGACAACTGGCAATTAATATGGGCTTCTACTTGGAAGGCAAAAAAAGGTTCAGTATGCTCAGATAGACACTATAGATGGTAGGTGTCTTAGAGGGGCAAGGATAAGAGACATCACTAAATCTCAGAAAAAGACTAGAGAGCTCCAAAAATTATATATTAAGAGATTGACGAAAGGACCCCCTCATGAACTGGATAAGAAAAATATTAGCTCTTCATCTTGTTAGGAGGAATATCCATTTTCGTTGATAACAATTCTGGTAATAAGAGATGATAATAGCATACTGATTTCTGTAATTAGTCATACTATAACTCACTGCCCCAACTGAGGTCTGTGGAATGGTAATCTCTGGATGGCAGCATTAATTAGACATGAATCTCGGAGGTGATTAAGGATCACACTTCTGAGAAAACACCTGGGAAGGATGGTTGTCTCTTATGCAACATTTGCATGCTGAAAGGACTGATATCTGCTCTCAGATTTCAAGAAGATGATGACTTCCCTCATTCATAAGCCTGTTAAGGACCCACTACGGTGCTCCAGCTAACATCCATTTACTTACTGAATTTTATGTTAAAAATATTGCTAAGGTCCTAGCACAAAGACTGCATTTGGTATACCTGATTCCATTCATTCCTCCCAAATTGGCTTTTTACAAAACCACTCCTGCAGGAACAATATTTACATGCTGTTGTAAGTAAGGAATGAACATGAGAGGAACATTGTGCTTTCTCGGGTGTGAAGAAAGCACTTGATCAAATAGAATGGGCATGTCAGATCAAGACTGTAGAAATAGCAGGATTATTTACATACTTCATCAACAAAGACAAACTATTTTATATATATGATGTAGATTGCTCTGGTGAATTTCTCAGGTTTTCTATCTGAACCTTTCTAGTAAACTGGGGCACAGAGGAGGCCTTCCTCATCACCTTGCCTCTTCCTACTTACTCAGTGTAGAAAATGGGTTCCAGTCATTTAATTCCCCCCCTTTGATTTTTTGCTTTCTGGCTACCCAGTTTTGGACTTTTACTATGAGTAAGTGTCACCAACTGAGTCTCACTCACGATAAATTGTGCGGAAATGGACAGAGAATGCCAACCGCCAGTGCCCGCCTTTTATGACAAAACCACTGTTGCTCAGCTATGGTAGGAGGCTCTTGACTAGTTACATGTGAACATGTGTGCACACAAGTGTAGGCGTGTGGGACTACTGACTAGCTCAGCCTGGTATCTGCACAAAGGTAGCCGATTGCAGCAGGAACCCTTCAGGGATAGGTTCTGTGTGAATTCATAGGGTATGTTTGTAGTGCTTACTGTAAGGCTATATGCTCACTGCATTATACCTTATGGTGAAATTTGTGCCACTGCGCAGTTTTGCTATAGTTAGGCCTAGAGATACCTGTCGGGTATGAATCTTAGGGTAAATATGCAGCCCGAGTTCAGATCCACTGTACATCTTGTGGCACTTTTAGAATGGCCCCACTCCATTGCCTCAGACATATTCAGATTCCATGCCTTTATCCCTCCTAATGGGCCAAGATAATTACTCTGCTGGCCAGCAAGAGGATCAAAGCTTACCTACCCCCCAAGCAATAGAGCCATTCAACAGTGCTTAGCCCAGTTCCTGGGAAGGGAAGAAGTGAGAAGGAAATCTTCAGGTTGTAATTAACTGTTCACACTGCACCTGGACTGGGCAAGTACAAGCCCACAAATATAAAGGAGGAAAACACAGGACAGGTTCCCCTTTGATGTTGTGGTGGGAAAGGGTCAGGCAGGTGTGTTAGTTGGGGGCTCTGTCCCTTGGAGGAGGAGCTGAGGCTCCCAGGTAAGATCTTTACATAGACCCCTTGAAGGTGCCATCTTTAAATGTCCCATAATGTTGTGCAGGAGGGTTGGGGCAGGAGAGGAGTGATGTGGCATCCCAGGATTGCGCAGAGGTGCCTAACTTTGTGAACTTTCAATCTCTACTTCCGCACTGGACCTTGAGCTGCGATGCCGGAATAATGCTCAGCTGCAAGGAATAAGAGCCCTGAAAGTCTGCAAGGATGGACTTTGGCACTGTGCAACTTTAGCTGGCACCAGGGACTAGGAGCTAGCCCCCTTGGGGAACATTAGAGTGAATGGACATGCTGGGGGATGTGACTCACTCCTGTGGGATATCTGTGGACTGACCCCTGACTCCACTGACTCAAAGGTGTCCTGCAGGTAGCCAGGAGGCTCCGAGACCTGGAGAGGGTATTCTGCTTGTTGACTGTGGAAGGGCTGGTGAAGATGCCCCTCGAGAAAGAGAGAGCATTTGGTGTGCAGGCAGAGGAGAGATATGTGGAAGGATTCCTAAAAAATCAAGGTTCTCATCAAAAGTACAGGCCACAAGGCATGAAGAAAATGCTCTAGGGTCTAGAGGTGGTCCCCAGGAGAAAAGCAGCACCAATACTTTGATGATCAGTCCTATGGGGACAGAAAAAGCAGCCTGGAAAGGTTAGTCCTACGAGGGGGGGCTGAGTGGAGAATTGGTGAAGTAGTGCTCCGCTGTCTGAGAGAAAATTCCCCCAGGGAGAACCAAACACTTGGGTGTCAGCGTAACTTCCTTTATTTAATTTAATGGGGATTATGTGTGTGTGGGGTCCAGATTCAGTCTTGGACCCAGTAACCCCATCCCCCAGAGCATTGAATCCCAGGGAGCGAAGACCAAGAAGGGTGCTCTCCCGCCCCTGCCTATCCATGTCTGGAAGTGGGCAGGCACACCCAGGAGCCTATTGACTCCATGGTCCTGGTGGGCTGGAAAGAAAAAACATGCTTGCAGAGAGAAGGTTTGGCCAGACGGTAGCCAGCAGGGCAGCGCAGTAATGGTCTGCCCATGATACCCCGGATGCAGGCACATGTGAGCTGCCTCATGAAAGGGGAGGGGCTGCCGTAATGAAAAAAGAAAAGTGTGGCATGAGTCCACTTTTAGAGGACAGATAACCTCATTTTTGCCTGCGCCAGAGCCACTCATTTAGTATGCACAGCATCAGCCAAAAGAGTGCCCTAGAATTCTCTAATGCTCTCACAAAATTTAAATATTGATCCTTGTTGTGCCCCAGGAAGAGCATGGGCACCACAAGCATTCCAATGGGCACCAATGGTTTCCCCAAGTGTTATGGGGATCTGCCAGATGTGGAGCAGCCCAGGATTGTCCCTTTAAACATTGCCCAAGTCTCCCAGCCTATATACATTGATACCCGGGAGACGTTGCTCTTTGTTTAAGCTTCTTGAGCCTGCACTTTTGTACATGGGCTCTGGTGTGCCGGGACATCAATTGGCTGGTCCAAAAGCAGTACTGGCAGCAGTATAATGGTAGAAACAAGATAGGTTCTGGACATATCTTATTCAATATAATGTTTCATTAACAATATTGATGATTAACAATGCAAGGTTTTAAATTGCATTGATTAGTATAGAAGGTTGGTACTATTCCCATTGATTTCAGCCTTAATTAATGTGGTAACACTCCGACAAAGCCAGTAGACCTGCCTTATTGATAATGACATTGCCTAATGTTGTGATATTGTATCTAGATTAGGTGGAGGAATTGTGATTATGGTTTCAAGGCTTGCTGGGGTGTGAACTGTTCTGGGGGTGTCACCAAAGGTCTTTTCATCTAACTGATTGTATATATTTGAAATTAGTATGGTGTATTTAGCAGAGAGTGGCTAATAAAGCATTTTTATTTTTTACAAGAAAAGGCAATGACTGACTAGGTGATTTATTGAGAGTTGCTTTTGTGTACGAGCCCAGACCACCTTCTGAGAAGGCCTTGGACTGCTCTGCTTCGTTACCCTGACAGAGTCAAGTGCTACAATAGGGTCAAACTTCATGAACAATTGCAAATTCAAATGGCCCAGCACCACAATTTTGTTAACATATAATGAACTCTGTTCAAAACGATTTAGCATAATTATTTGACGTAATGCACAGACTCCATCAGGCTCCACTTGAAATTAAGAAGATTTTTTTCTTTAAATAAAAGAACATGAATAAAGGAATCTCTTGAAGGAGCCTGTGCATTATGTCAAATAATTATGCTGACTCGTTTTGTACTGAGTTTTTTTTACATGTGAACAAAACTATGGTGCTCGGCCATTTGAATTTGCAATTGTTCATGATTTTTTTTCTGGTGAGGGAGAGGAAGGGGACTGGTCTTCCAGGTCTATGCACTACTTTGATTTATTGCTTACTTTACCCCGCTAATAAAGTGTTAGGTGTGATGGTTTATTGCCTCAGCCTCTCTGTGTAAAATTGTCTGCTACATTAGGGTAGTTAGTTCCAAGTAAAGATAAAGATGCAGATGTATTACTTGTGAAGGACTCACATCCTTTGCAATTAATAACCCCATTTTTTACACCCAGCAACTACGATCAGCTACTATTAGACACTCATGTGGCATGAACTAGTAGTACATGCTTGCTGGTGAGCATAAGCTAATGCTATACACAACTGACATTTTTGCTAACCTTCTCATCCTGATATGTGAATTCCTAACTTGCTAGATCTGAATTTTAACTTTTCATCATTCTCAAGGTACAAAATTAACTTGGATAATATTTAAATGCTACATATGGTCATCTTCACTTCTATCACTCTGTTGAAAACACATGTTCACTACGGTCCCAAAACGCCATCGGCACTCTGGGATACTACAGAGTCAGTGAATTATATATGTGCTAATGGACTATGTGGCCCTGCTACTGAGTACAACTTTAAATGGCTTTGCACACTGATTCTTGTTGTGGGGAAAGGTTCAATCAGTGAGCAAGATTATGACCCCTAAGTGTAGTTTTGTCTTTGTCATCCTACCATTAAAGCTTCAGCATTCTCTAACGTTCCAAACTATCAGCAATGTATAGAGGCTTGTTTGGCGTGGCCCCAACCAATATTGAAAACTACTGTGTTGCATACAGCATAGATATGAGGCGGTTTATGTCTGCCTCAATTAGTCCCTGCAATATGGCACATCTACTTTTGCCATTTGTCTCAGTCTCTCAGAGCATTATAGTTAAATCAACTTTGTTGATGATGTAAGAAGCCATATTTCGAGGGCAAGAGAATGTAGGAATGAAATGAAGTTGTACGCCAGTCGCCACTAGAATCCATTAACACTATTATCCACTACATTGAAATGTATTTGCTTTAATTAAATTCTTATTAATTGCACTGTTACCAAGAGGTTTACTAGCACTAAGAACCAACAGGACGTGAACAATGAATCCTACAACAACAGATCTGTTTCAAGTTCCTTCCTAAAAAGTAGGACATTTAATATTTTCTCCAATAGTAGGGGAAGTTGATTCCAGAGTTTTGCTCCAATAAACCTAAAAGGACAACCTCCCTATCTCAGCTTTTTTAGGGCGGGGATTTGCAGCAACATCTGTCCTACTGAATGCAATTCACAAGCAGCGGTATCCAGCACTCTTTAGGAGGAAATGCACAGCTGTTCTTTTTAATTGTAATTTTTATGTATACAACATAAGCACTTCAATTGAATCCTCTGCTCATAGACCAGCCAGTGGAGTGTTCTCCCTATGCAAATCAGAGACATGCTCAAATGTCTAATACAGCAGACCAATCTGACATCTGTATTACCAGCCATTTGTAGGTTCATCTTTAGCACTGTGGGTAGATCTAGTAGCAGGGTGTAGGAAATGACTATCTTTGTTGTGATTACACCCCAATTTTCACGCTGTGTGCTTTGCTGGACATAGAACTCTGTGCACATTATCGCTGCTAAACATGAGTAAAGTACCTGTATTTCTCCTTTAAACATGGCAACATTGTTTACTCCCAAATGCCATATTTAACTTGTCTTCAAGTCCCTAGAACAGCGGTCTTCAGCTGGTAGCTCTGGAGCCACTGTGCCCTGGAAATAGCTCCTAGAAGTGTAATCAGCCACATTAGAAGACAGTACTGCACATCTCTGAATTCTTAGAGTGGTAGTCAGCTAAACCAATGGCAGGACAACAAACTTTCACATAAACACATATTTTGACAGCCAGTGGCGTAATACAAAATGATGGGGCCCCCCTGCAGAATGTGATGAGGCACCCCTGGGTGTCCCGTATCTCACAGATACACACGGAAAACATCCATTACAACGCAAGCATTACATCTTAATGCCTTTTCAACGCAAGTCGTTACAACGACCCGTTGTTACATCGCATGCCATTACAACGCAAGTCATTACAACGACTTGCTGAAGGGGGCAGAAGGTGTTGGATTTGTTGGATTTTCAATCCAACACCTCCCCTACTGTTGCACACACTGGAGTTGGAAAAGTAAATTATACTCTTCCAAACTCCAGCGCCCCCCCTACAGCAAGTCATTGTAACAACTTGCGTTGTAATGGCATGCAATGTAACAAAGCGTCGTTGTAACGACTTGCGTTGTAATGGCATGTGTTGTAAACGCATGCGTTGTAACGGCATGTGTTGTAAATGCATGCGTTGTAATGAGTGCTATTCAGTTTGGCTAGTTAGCATTAGTCTGGGACAGCTGGCCTGCCACTGTGTCACTGACAATGAGGTGTGAAAACTGCTCGCACAAAAGAGGCAATATCATGAGTGAGTGGTTGTGTTTTAATTCCGCTTGTATAAAGGGAATTTGGGGTGGGCCCAGGATCTTTATTAACGTGAAGGGACCAAGGTGAGGCCTGTCATTTTACAAGCAAGCATAATATGAGACCTGGAGGAAAGCATGCCTTTCTTCCGCAGGCTCAGACTAGCCATATTGGCTCCATGCCCAATGAGAGGAAAGTCCCCCAACTCCCTCCCCTCCCCCCCCCCAAAAACCACTTTGGACTAAACATGGGAGAGAGGGCTTCTTTCCTTGGCCACACATTTGGATGGACACAATGGCTCTGCAGAAGGGTGGAAGGGTTTCCCATATTGAATTTTAGCAGTACTTTGCACTGCTGGAAAAGTGGGTAGGGTTTTCTCTGGAACTCTTACTCCATTAGTTAGGGAGGGGCCAGGAGTCCCCCAACTGACTGACTATTGCAACCCATAAACGTAGCACCTCAAGGATCCCTTCTCAGGAAATGTTCCAGATCTTTGGAAGATCAAAAGAATGCAGGGTCCTGCTTGCTGTAACCCTGAAGGTTTAAACTAGGTCCCTCTTGTACTCAGGGCAAAGAAGTAGACTCCAAGGCTTAGTGTGATGACCTCCTTTATTGCTACAGAAAAACAAAAAGCTGCAAAGCAACCTTTTCCTGGATTCTCATTGGCCGTTCACTACTGGACCTGCACTGGACCCTGCTCAAGGCCTTTCCTGCATCAATCCCTAAAGGCCTAAGCATCTCCCCCTGAAGTCAGAGAGACTTAGATGAAGAGCTGAAGAAAAGGGAGTATGCCCATCCCACTTTGAGCTTCACCTCACCAGCAAATCAGTTTTAGTGGGTCCTCAGTGAGAATGTATCTGGCCTCGAGGAGCCCTTATTGCCCTTATTGAGGACATTTTGCTGCCTCACCCCGCTGGAAAAAAAGGACTTCCATCTCAGAAACTAAGTTCCAATGAAAAAGATCTTGACTGACCAAGAAGTATCTGGTCAACGGTTGGACCTTGGCAGGTGGAAAATTCTCAAAAGAGTAAAAAATATACCCCACAGAGGATGATTGCTTCTGGTAAAGCCAGATACTAATTTATGTGTCATCTGCATAAAACAGCCATTAGAGAGAATAAACTAGCGGGGGTGAACATATACATTAAAGAGTGGAGGAGGGAGGGATGACCCTTGAGGGATATCCAGCATGGAGGAAGTATCTTTAGAAAAGAAAATATCAAGTTTCACAGCTTGAACTCTACCCTCCATGATGCATTTAAGCCTGTTAGCATAGTCCCGCCAATTGTCGGGCCCTAATATCATCAACCAAGTTTTCATCAACCATGCCAAAGGCCACAGAGATGTCAAGGAATACCACCACTTATGAATGATCATGATCAAGTATGGCCCTAAGTTCTTATGTTCCTAATACCATAGCACTTTTAGCGTCTTCTGGGTGAGTAATCATATTGGCTATCATCCAAGGTGTTATTGTCCACCAAATAGTCCAAGAGTTGCCTAGAGACAAACTTCTCAAGGTTTTGGTCAACGAGAGAAGAAGAGTAATTGAGTGGTAGTTGGCAACATGCTAATTAAGGATTATTTTTCTTCATAAGGGAGGGAAACAATGCATTTCTTCAAAGATGAAGGTATCACCTCCATATCTTAATTATATTGGAGACATGCATGTCCAATTGTTGACCGAAATTATACAAGGTGCTGCCAGATGTGAGCTGGACATTAATCCAACAGGGAAGGAACCAGACTTTACCTCCAGAAGAAGTAGTGGAACTGTCTATCTACCATCTTAAATGTAGATTAGAAGACATGCCTATATGTGTCAATTAAAGAGTAGAAGGGTCTTCTAAATATGCTTGAGCTGCTTTAATGTCTGAATAAATGGTAATTATATTTGAGTTGTTATATGGTTCCTATGAACTTAGTAGAACTGTGTATATAGAACAACAAAACTTCAGAATACGGAGACTAAGTCTTCTTATCTAATCAGTAAATGTTGGTTTGTTTGGCTAGCTCACAGTACCACATCTAAACCCCTAACCTTACAAAGCTATAACCTCGAACATGCCTCTCTGATTCTTAAGGAAAACGTGGAAACAGATTTAGCCCTTTTGTTCATCACTTTTGCATGCCCAGAGTGTTCACAAAGAAAGGATACAATGATGCATTTTCAAATGTTTATTGTAAATCTCTAATCTTTGTAAATTAAACATGAACTAATTATTCGGAAAGAAGAGACACATTACTGTTATAAATATTATTAGAATGGTGAAAAACACAAACAATTCAACCATGTTAATTGTTCATAATATCTGAAAGAGACTATTAGTTATAGATTCCTTACCGTAGAATTACCCCTCGGCATCAGACTGGATCCGGATAATTTTTTCTCAGCAGTACCCCTGCGTGTCGGTAGGTGGCATCGGTCTACTCCACATTTGTCGTCGGCG
Source organism: Calotriton arnoldi (assembly GCA_963921515.1). Taxonomy (NCBI): domain Eukaryota; kingdom Metazoa; phylum Chordata; class Amphibia; order Caudata; family Salamandridae; genus Calotriton; species Calotriton arnoldi. The sequence continues at coordinate 39,978 of CAWUFW010020246.1, read as the reverse complement.
TCATGATCACCGGGATGACATCGCAGTATCTACTTAGACGCCGCCCCTGCATGCTGACATCAGTTCTTTCTTTTTCCGCGCCAGCCAGCGCAGATCCGGAGAGAGCGGTACCCTTAGTCATTTTTTGACTAAACTTTTTCGACTTTTTGTCGACATATTTTTGAGGTCTTATGACCCGGTGCACGAGGGATGTCAAGTCATCGACCCGGTTTCAAGCCTTGTGACTCCTGTCACAAGCTGATGTCGGTCACCGATACGCACCTCGTGTGCCTTTGGTGCCTGGAGCGCGACCACGACCTGAAGTCGTGCTCCGACTGCCGTGCCCTGAACCCCAAGTCTTTGCGGGAGCAGTCCCGAAAGCTTTTGGAGGCCCGGCAGTCAGCTCCGCGCCGTTCTAGGTCCCAGCCAAGGGGAAGGTTGCGGGACCGGTCGCGGAGCCACCACCACCATTCGTCATTGAAGTCTTCGTCATCGGGTAAGTCGAAGCACAAGAAAAAGGCGAAGAAGCATTGTCGCTCTTCGCCTTCTCCACGTCCGTCGACCGATGTGACGCGAGACACGGAGGGTCGTCATTCTCCGGCTCCGTACTCGGAGCCTGCTGGGATGGCTCCACGCTTCCCTTCCTTCACGGGAGCCGGAGCATCCCCTGCCCAGCTTCGTACATTTTACAAAGCCCCCCACTCCATCTTTGGGCAGCCCGACTTCGCCGGCGCACCTTTGGGCCCCGCTGACTCGGTTGAGGGTTCTAGGCCTTTGATACCGGCGGCTCCGGCCTCGGAACCACAGGGCCCCCAAGGATCTAGGCCTGGATCCGGATCGGCGCGGGTCAATCTTAAGGTACCTTCTTCGCAGCGATTCCACTGACGACGCCTCTGCCGCCTCTGATGCCGGTCACTCCCCGGCCGGCGTGGACCTCAGCCTCCCTCTCGACTTGGACACAGAGCCGGACCAGCTGGAGGACTGGGAGGGGTCTGTTGACCCTCTGGCAGATCAGCTTGAAGAGCCGGACTGGAGAGAGGAGTTGGGTGATGCCAGTGGTCTGGATACCTCCCCAGACCTTGGTATGCTTTCTCCCCCTACTGTGGCTATGGAGGAGGAAGCCTCCTACGCCATGGTGTTGTGTAGGGCGGCTGCAGCCTTGGGCATTGAGCTTCCTACGGTGACAGTCAGGACTAACCTCCTGACAGAGGTGCTTCAGCCGGCAGCAGCCTCTTCGGAGCCCTTGTTGCCTTTCAATGAGGCCCTCACTGACGTCCTTCTGGGCTCCTGGTCCAAGTCCAGCACAGGGGCTCCTGTGGATAGGATGATTGCCCGACGCCACTGCCCGGCCCCGGGCGACCCACTTTTCCTCTCCCAACACCCTACCCCTGAGAGCTTGGTGGTCCAAGCCTCATCCTCGAAAGGAAGTGCTTTCCCTACAGCTCCTCAAGATAGGGAATCCAAGGTGCTGGACCATCTTGGGAAGAAGTTGTTTTCTTCTGCCAGCTTAGGACTGCGGTTGGTGAGCACTGCATGTCTCTAGGGCCGTTACACACATTTGTGTGGGACACGGTTGCGCAAGTGCTGCCACAATGCCCGGAGGAGGCCCGGGCTGTGCTCGCCCCCGCTGTTGCTGAGGGCCGAGACGCAGCAAAGTTCACCATCCGGTGTGGGCTGGATACCGCCGACTCGCTGGATAAGACAATTTCCACGTGGGTAGCCCTGCGGCGCTACGCCTGGCTGAGAACCTCTGGCTTTTCTGGGGATGTCCAATCTACCCTATTGGACATGCTCTGTGATGGCTGTCACTTGTTTGGTGACAAGGCGGACAATGTGCTTGATCGCTTCAACGACTCTAGGGCTACGGCCAGGTCCTTGGGCTTTGTAGCAACCTCTCGCCCCATGCAGTCTGCCTTTCGACCCTTTTGTGGCCACAGAGGGCGTGGCCCGCCACATTCCACTCAGAGCCACAGGGCCGCACAAGCCACCCAGCCCCTGCGCGACCTGGGACCCAGCGTCGTGGGTCCGGGGGCCAGAGGGGGGGTCAGTCCACCAATGCCCCCCCCTGCAGCTGCCTCCAAACCTTCCCAGTCTGTCTTTTCAGGGCCACTAGTTACCAGTGGGCGGCAGCATCCGCCATCACCTCCCCCACTGGCACAACATCACGTCCGACAGGTGGGTTTTGCAGATGGTCCGAAGGGGCTACTCCCTCCCCTTCGAGACTACCCCTCCCTCCATGCCACCAACTCTCCATCGCATGATGGAGGATCATTTGGCCTTTCTCCGTCAGGAAGTTATGGCTCTCTTGGCCAAGGGTGCAGTCGAGCAAGTCCCTGTGCCAGAAGTAGGTTGTGGTTGTTATTCCCACTACTTCCTGGTACCCAAGAAGGACAAATGCCTGCGTCCTATCTTGGATCACAGGGACGTCAACCGCTTCCTCCGAAAGGAGAAGTTCAAGATGTTAACCTTGGCTCAGGTCTGGTCTTCCCTCGATGCTGGAGACTGGATGGTAGCGTTGGAATTGCAGGACACTTACTTTCACATCCCCGTCTTGCCTGCCCACCGCCATTACCTATGGTAGGCCACAAGCATTTTCAGTTTACCGTGCTCCCCTTTGGCCTTACCAGCACCCCTCGGATGTTCACGAAAGTGATGGCGGTGGTAGCAGCTCATCTGCGCAGATCAGGGGTTTCAGTCTTCCACTATCTCGACGACTGGCTGTTGAAGGCGAGCTCGCCCCAGGCTGTCGTCTCTCACCTCCACACTACGGCAGACCTCCTGCACTCGCTGGGGTTCACTATCAACGTGCCGAAGTCACACCTGATTCCCTCTCAGAAGCTCCTTTTCATCTGAGCAATTCTGGATACTGCGCAGTTTCGGGCTTATCCTCCCGAGCAGCGAGTCCGGGATATCAGGCTATGATACCGATGTTTCAGCCTCTATCCCGGATTTCGGTCAGAATAACCCTGAGGCTGCTGGGCCTCATGGCCTCCTGCATCCTGCTGGTGGATCATACCAGGTGGCATATGTAGGCTCTGCACTGGGACCTGAAGTTTCAGTGGACGCAGCATCAGGGGAATCTTTCCGATTGCGTCCAGATCTCAGAGAGCTCTGCACACCAATTGCAGTGGTGGCTAACGGACCAGGATTGGGTCAATGGCATATCCCTCTCCCTCCCCCAACCAGAGTTCACAGTGGTGACAGATGCGTCACTCCTGGGATGGGGCGGCCACATGGGAGAGGCGGACATCAGAGGCCTCTGGTCTCCTGCGGAGTCCGGGCTCCACATCAACCTTCTGGAGCTCCGGGCGATTCGTCTTGCACTGAAGGCATTTCTTCCTTCTATCAGAGGAAGGGTAGTGCAGGTGTTCATGGACAACACCACCGCCATGTGCTACTGCAACAAACAGGGTGGGGTGGGGTCGTGGACCCTATGTAAAGAGGCTCTTTGCCTTTGGACGTGGCTGGAACATCAGGGCATGTCCCTGGTGGTTCAACACCTGGCAGGTTCCCTGAACACCAGGGCGGACGAACTCAGCCACCGGTGCATGATGGATCATGAATGGCGTCTTCACTCGGAGGTGGTGCAAGGTCTCTTTCAGCCGTGGGGAGAGCCTTGGTTAGATCTGTTTGCCACCGAAGAGAACGCACAATGAACGGTCAGCAGTTCTGCGCGTTGGAATTTCCAAGGCGGCACTCGCTCGGAGACACTTTTTGTTGCGAGTGGAATTGCGGTAAAGCGCGACCAGGCCCAAGTCATTCTTGTGGCTGCGGACTGGCCACGAAGAGTCTGGTACCCTGAGCTCTTGAGCATGGCCATCGATCCTCTGATCAGACTGCCTCTTTGGGAGGATCTTCTGTCGCAGCAGCAGGGGACGGTCCTCCACCCGAACCTGTCCAGCCTCCACCTCCTTGCGTGGAGATTGAGTGGCAACAGTTGACAGCTTTCAACCTCCCTCCCGAAGTCTGTAATGTCATCTTGGCAGCCAGGCATCCCTCTACTAAAACAGTATACGCCTGTAGATGGAACAAATTTGTGGCATGGTGCGCAGCAAAGGCTGTGGATCCCCTTTCTGCCCCTCTTTCTGAGGTTCTCCTCTTCATTCTTTTTGTGGCCCAGCAGGGCTCTGCTCTGGGCACCCTTAAAGGCTATCTTTCGGCCATTTTGGCCTTTCTTTGCCTTCCTGATCAGCCTTCTCTTTTCAAGTCCCCTTTTGTAAACAGGTTTCTTTAGGGCATTACTCACCTCTTTCCTCCTATTCCTTTCATAATGCCCCAGTGGGACTTAAATCTGGTCTTAACTTACCTTATGTGTGCTCCATTCGAGCCACTACATAATTGTCCTCTCAGACTCTTGACTTTAAAAACTGCTTTTCTGGTTGCCATCACCTCTGCGCGCAGTGTGAGTGAGCTTCAGGCCCTATCTTCAAAACCTCCTTTCCTTGCTGTCCATCCGGAAAAGGTTGTCCTTCGAACTAGGCCTTCTTTTCTACCCAAATTGTTTACTTCTTTCCACATAGGACAGACCATCACTTTGCCCACCTTCTTCCCGCATCCTTCTAAGGAGGAGGAAAGACTCCACTGTCTGGATCCATAACGTGTGTTATCATTTTATCTGGATCGCACAAAACAATTCCGGGTGGACGATCAACTCTTTGTTGGCTATGTGGGCACCAAGAAAGGTCGGGCCGTGCAAAAATGGACCATCTCTCGATGGGCCATTCTTTGCATTAAGATCTGTTATTCCTTGGTGAAAAAGGAGCCTCCGGTAGGACTGTGCGCCCATTCCACCAGGGCAACGGCAGCCACTGCTGCTTTGGGACGTGGAGTCCCCCTCAGTGACATCTGCCAGGCACCCACGTGGGCATCACTGCACATGTTCACTAAACATTACTGCCTGGGTAGTCAAGTCTGGAGAGACGACTTCTTTGGCCGTTCAGTTCTCCAGGACTTTCTGGTCTGAACTTAGTTTGCAGACCCACCTACGTGGTTGGTATTGCTGGGGTATCTACTCTAAGGAAAGGAATCTATAACTAATAGTCTCTTTCAGATGAACAAGTTACTTACCTTCGGTAACAATATATCTGTAAGAGACATATATTAGTTATAGATTCCTTACCGCCCCACCCATCCGCTCCGTTCTGCGAACTGACTTCTAGAGTAAGTGACTCCCTTTCAGGGCCCCAGTTTTGTGCACCAGTGGTCAGTGTCTTGCATGGCTCTGCGCTACTGGCGTGGAATGTCGTGTAAAAGAACTGACGTCAGCGCGCAGCGGCGGCGTCTAAGTTAGATACCGCGACGTCATCCCGGCGATCACGACGACGAACGCGGAGTCGACAGACGCCACCTACCGACGCGCAGGGGTACTGCTGAGATAAAATTCTCCGGATCCAGTCTGACGCCTGGGGGTAATTCTAAGGTAAGGAATATATAATATATGTCTCTTACAGATATATCGTTACTGAAGTTAAGTCTCTTGTTCGCTACTAATCCTATCTATTACTAATTTCTCTATGTTAAAGAGAGCATGTCAGATTACCCATCTGCCAGACCTATTGGAATGACCTAACCACATACCTTGGTACTGTATGTCTGAAAGCCGGTCTCAGTGCATTCACAAATGCACCCCTGTCGGAGTGTGTAGGCTACACACTTCTCTTAAGGCTATCTTCCTCCTCAGCATAAAGGTCAGGGACATGAGAACTGCATCTCAGTCACAGCTCTCAGCAGGTTTCCATGATGACACCGGCGGTAAAGTGAACCTCTCACCGACTTCAGCATGGACGCTGTTTTAATAATTAAATGACAGCTTCTCACACTGTGCCAGAGGTGCAGTACAGCATCTTTAATTAGTCTAGAAAGAATTAGTTGTCTTCTACAAGCAAAATTTAAACAATGCATTGTGGTTCCATGTTGTGTCCCTACATTGGGCGCCATGTTATGCGGTTCCTACAAACTTAGTAAGATTGAGTATTTAGAAAAACATAGCTTCATAATACAGAGGCTGAGTCTTCTTATATAATCAGTTAATGATGTTTTGTTAGGCTAACTAACAGTACCACATCTAAACTCCTAACCTTACAGAATTATAAATGTTGTCTATAATCTCGAACATGACTCTTTTATTCTCAAGGAATATGTGGAAACACATCTAACCCTTTTGTTTATCACTTTTGCATGCGCAAGTGTTCACAAAGAAAAGATTAAGGCTGGGCGTAGTTCGCGTAGTAGCGCTACGCGATGCTACGCGAAGTGCACTTCGCACCATGCGAGCTACGCATAGCTACACGAACTGCGTAGTGCACTGTGCAAAATGCTGTTCGCACTGATTGCACAGTGCCGGATGCTTGTCCGCACTGTGCAATCATTGCAAACGGCTTCTTGCACGGTGCAAGCGGTCGTTTTCTGCTGCTCGAGTAGATTTCTACCGAGCTGCAGCTTCTCAACGCGGACTGGTAGTTTCTCATTGCGAGCGGTCGCGAGCATACGCGACCACTCGCAATGAGAAACCTGACCTCCCCGCGTTGAGAATCTCGCCGGGAGGTTTATTTTCCACGCTCGCGATCGGCAACATGATGTTGCTGATCGCGAACGAGGAAAAAGTCTCGCCGGGATGTCATTTTGCTTGCTTGCGGTCGCCAACTTGACGTTGAGGACCGCGAGCAAGCAAAAAATGACCGCTACGCTACGCGTGTTTGCACTGTGCTACGTGCAATTCGCGTAGTGCGAAGTAGCGCAAACTTCGCAAACTACGCGAGCGTAGCGTAGTACTTCGCCCAGGCCTAGAAAAGATACGATAATGGATTTTCAAATGTTCATTGAAAAGCTCTAATCTTTGAAAATAAAGCATGAATTGCGATTATCCAAAAGATGAGACATCATTGTAATAAGCATTATTAAAATGGTGAAAAACACAAACAATTCAACCATGTAAATTGCTTAAAATGGTACTAAGGTAACTCCTATCTATTACTAATTTCTCTATGCTAAAGAGAGCGAGTTGGGAGTACCCATCTACCAGGCCTATTGGAATGACCTAACCCCATACCTTGGTACGGTATATGAAAAGGCAGTTCTCAGTGCATAAACAAATGCACCCCCACCTGAGTGTGTAGGCTAAACACTTCTCTTGCACAGCTATCTTCCTCCTAAGCATAAACGTCAGGGATAGCAGAACTGCTTCACAGTCACAGCTGCCTTCCATGATGACTCCGACGGGAAGTGAACCTCTCACCGACTTCAGCATGGTCACTGTTTAAATAATAATATGACAAGCTTATCACTCTGTGCCAGAGGTGCAGTACAGCATCTTTAGTTAGTCTAGGGGGAATTAGTCGTCTACTGTGAGCAAAACTATTGCAATGCATCGTGTTCTAAGTTGGTCGACCCTGAAACTAAATGCGCAGAACAGGGCGACAGTGACTATTAAAAATAAATGCATGCATGCCACATTCCTGCATTACGGAAAACATATGTAAACCTGTTAGAACTGGGGGTCTCTAGTTGGCAGAGGTAGGTACCTTTGTCCAAATAGGGACCCTTGCTTCTAGTCAGGGTAAGGGGGATACACTACTAAAATAACCCCAGCTCACCCCCTTGGTAGCTTGGCACGAGCAGGCAGGCTTAAGTCAGAGGCAGTGTGTAAAGCATTTGTGAACACATACAGTAACCCAGTGACAACACTACAGATGGACACCACACAGGTTGTATTATAAAAATAAGTATTTTTATATAGACTTAACACAAGACCCAAAACGACAAAAATCCACAATACACTATTAAAAATATGACTGTCAATGGTAGAAAATAGTGCAGTTCAATAAAGATGGTAACTGTGACACTCCACGTTCAATGTATCTTTGGATGCGTAACGCGATACAAACAAAAGAGTTGCAGGGAAGGTGATGCGTCGGTTCCTTACACGCAAGAACGGTGATGCGTCGGTTCCCTACTGGTGCATAGGGGACGGTGATGCGTCGGTTCCTTACCGGAGAGGAGGTGATGCGTCGGTTCTTTACCGCGTGGGGAGGTGATGTGTCGGTTTCTTACTGCGCTTCTGTGGCGATGCTACCCACAGCGCCGCGATGCGATGACGATCCGGTGCAATGAAACAAAATGGCGTCTTCCTCTTGATGCGACACTCAGGGGGCGATGCGTGCACGCCCGACGGCCGTACGGCGACTCGGTGAATCTTCTGAGCCGCGACAGGCCCTGCGACACGCTTCTCCGGTGATGGAACGGCGTCTGATGCGACGGCGACACTCTTCTCCGGTGATGCGAGGCGCTTCGGTGATGCGATGGCGGCAGCGGCGGCACGCTTTCTCGGCGATGCGACGACAGCGGCTGCGGCGGCGACACGCTTCTCCCTCATGAGTCGCGCTTCCAGCTCCCAGAGACACGCAGTCTCTCAGAAGGCCCAACACAACAGTATGCACCTCAAATTCCCAGCAAGGGAATTCAGGGGAGCTGGTTGGTGAAGTCTTGTGTTCCTGAGACTTCAGCAGGAGGCAAGCTCAATCTTCAAGCCCTTGGAGATGTTCTGCAAGATGATGAAAGTAGCACAAAGTTCCTTTCTCCTTTCTTTGGCAATCAGGCAACCACTGCAGGCCAATCCCTCAAACAGCACACAGCATAGGGATAGTCTCCTCCTTCAGCTTCTCTGGTTCCTCTCCTCAGCAAAGGTTCGTCTTGTTTGTTCCAGAAGTGATCTAAAGTCTTGGGGTCTGGGCCCCAGTATTTATACTAGCAAATCCTTTGTCCTCTGAAGGAAGAGGGTCCTGTACCTAGTCCAAACCAGTTCTGGGTGCATTCTGCCAGTGCACATCTTCTTCCTTTGTCAATGTGGGCCAGGGACATCAGACGCACCACAGGAGGTGGAGCCAGCATTGTGGAAGGCAGGCACAGCCCTATTCAGGCACAGGTGCTACTCCTCCCACCACTCTACATGCAGATAGGTCTATTCAGCCCTGAGCTGACTCACCCTGTCTCCTGGAGTCCCCCAGCCCCTGTCACTCACAAACCCAGACATACAATACACAAGCTAGCAGAGGCAGGCTGGATGGTAAGGCAAGACAATACCTACTTTCTAAAAGTGGTATTTTCAAACACAGAATGTTAAAACCAACTTCACTAAAAGATGTATTTTATCATTCTGAGTTCAGGCATACTAAATTCGTTTTTCTACCATGTTCCCTGGGTCAGTTAGGATTATAAGATGTTATAATCAAACTGCCCATTCTGGCCTATGGGGACAGGTTGCCTTGCAATAGTGAAAAAACAAAATTGGCTGTAATTCACTATCAGGACATGCCACACACACCAGGGCATGTCCTACCTCTTACATACAATGCACCCTGCCCGCAGGCCTACTTTAGGGGTGACTAACATGCAGCAAAGGGAACGTTTAGGGACTGGCAAGTGTGTGCACTTACCCAGTCAACATGGCAGTACCAGACTGCACACAGGCTCTGCAATGGCAGGCCTGAGACACACTTTACAAGCTGCTCCTGTGGGTGGCACAACCAGTGCTGCAAGCCCATCAGCAGCATTTGATTCACAGGCCCTGGGCACCAACAGTGCACTGTACTAGGGTCTGACAGTGAATCAAATGGGCCAAACATGGAGTCACTAATCCATACATCATTTTATAACAGAGAGCATATGCACTTTAGCACTGATCAGCAGTGGTAAAGTGCCCAGAGTCATCAAACCAACAAAAACAGGTCAGAAAAAGTACAGGAGGAAGGCAAAAAGTTCAGGGATGACCCTGCAAAAAGGGCCAAGTCCAACAAAACCCATCAACAGAAAAAGATGCTGAGTTAAAACGAAAAGCAAAAATGGAGACTAAATGTAAGCTACACAACAGAGTGAAAAGATTTGATTGTTTATCACAGATGTCCTGGTAATGAAAAGAAGAGGGTGCAATGCATTCAGAATGGATAATTTCACACATGGGACACTGTTCATAAGCAGGTGACGATCTGCAAAGCTTTACCCTTGAAATATCTATGGTTAGACACTATTCCACTGGCTACATTGGTGACCCTTGGGCATTACCTCTCTACCAGACCTCTTGCCAATATGAAACCGGTCTGAGATCTGCAGGAAGATTTTCATCTAGATCTCCATTAAATTCTTGGAAATACTTTCAGTTTACTCACGTTTAAGAAAAAGGCTGGGCTCCCTCCTTTGCCTGGGTACCAGCCACCCTGGGTCAGTGCACATGTACTGTCTCATGCCTGTATGCTAATCTGACCCACCACTGAACTTATGAAAATACTCCACAGATCCAGAATGCAGCCGTCAAACTGATCCTCAACCTGCCCAAGAGAGCCCTCATCACCCTGCACCTGAAAGACCTTCACTGACTTCTGGTCCAGAAGAGATGCTGTTTCAAGCTCCTGACTCACACGTACAAAGCCCTCCATGACCAAGGACCCACTTACTTGAACCATCGTCTGCACTTCCACCATCCTCCCAGGAACCTCCGCTCCACACACCTCACCCTCTTGCAGATCCCTTGTATATGCTACTGCAGTGCCAGAGGACGCTCCTCCTTTCTCGTTGCTAAAGCCTGGAACTCCCACCTCCGCACCTCGCCCTGGCTGACTGAATTAGGAATGGGCTCAAGACCTGGCTCTTCAAATGAGACCTACAGCAAGTGCATGGATACCCTCTCGGGTGACAAGCCGTGATTTATAAATAATGATATATTGATTTAAAAAAATGTATCCAAATCCATAATCAATTTCTGCGGGCACGAACAAGTCTCTAAATCAAGCACTCATTAGGATTAGTCTGCACTACATTTCTCCCATGATAGAGTACTATAAGAATCATTTCTTATATTTAGGTTCTTCAGAATACTTCACAACTACTCTGATCACCTTCATGCATTTTCTCAGCTGGACTTTGTGCCAACAGTTTGAACCGGGTATTTTCTACATCTTCTAGACCTACCAATACAATGTAGATACTTGAAGTCAGCTATTGCTCACAGGAAGAAAATTGAGCGACCATGTCAATTTCACTTGTTATTCTGGTGGATATTCCTGCATGACGTATCACTGACGGTGGTTGTTCACCACTGCATCCACAGAAGATGGAAGCCAGCTGCTCTGCCCATACATGCTGACTTACTAATGAAACTAATGATGCTGGCCCCACATAAAAGACTGATTTATGAGCAGAATTTCCTATCTTTTATCATTATTGTCTAGATAGACTGATGTAGAGAGGCACATTGCCCCTTAAAATTACAAGGTTGCATTGACGTCACTTGCATTGGTTAGTCTTGCAAATTATAATAGTGATGTTTGTGCCAAATGTCTTTTATTTTACAGAGATTACTAAGCAACCACTTACGAACATGATGCTACAGGTTGATTATGGTTGTGCCTTCTGGTCTGATTGTTTATCCTTTCCTGCCTCCCCCTCCTATTGACTCACCTGCTTTCTTTCTCCACATTTCTCTAACTCTCTTACCAAACCACTCCCTAAACACCGTTTCCTATAAAATACCGGATGCTGTGACCGCGCAGCGGACGCGCCGAAGGCGGCCAAAGGCAAGCCCGTCGGCGCCCGGAGTGCGGCCAGTGCCAGAACCCCTGCCCTTTTTATGAGGCATACCTACACGCGAAGGGAACTCATTGAGTTTAATCGTGGTGAGTGCCCTCAACCAATGTCAGTGCTGGATCAACTGAATTACAGCCCTAGGCGATGCAAATCACGCGGTCTGACGGCCATGAGTCTCTCCATACAACCCAAACATAACACCAGGGGTGGGGAGAGTGTTACGCCTCCCACCAACTTGGACAATAATGCCCCCCAAGACACAAGGGGCTCTCAATCTCATGAATTAACTCAAGGAATTTCCAACAAAGATCCCAATGTTATTAGCTGCATCCTACTAAACACAAGGTCTATGATCAAACACAAGTACGATCTAGAATGTTTGATACAAGTTGGAAACCCAGATCTGGTGTTTCTTACGGAAACTTGGGCTAATAGTACCTCTGAGCTGGTCTGGAATGCTGCTGTTCCGGCAGGCTACTTGGTAGCTCATGTAGATAGGGTACGGGCAAAAGGGGGAGGGATAGCGCTGATACACCGGTCCCACTACACCGTGAAGATTGTGCCAGAACTTACGTTGGAAGCTGAGGCGATGTCATTCAGTGTCAAAAATAACAATTGCGAACTCTTCCCGGGGCTACTTATTTACAGACCTCCAGGGACAAGATCCTCTTTTATTAGGCCACTGCAGTCCTTTCTGGAATCATGCTTAGATACGGCCACCTTCACAGTTTTGGGCGATTTTAACTTTCATTTAGAAGCAAATAACGACTCTGACACCTCCTGCCTCATTGATAACCTGGCTAGCTATGGGCTGAGTCAGATTATATCTGAGCCAACGCATCAAGCGGGCCACACGCTGGATGGTATCTTTACCAACAATCAACATATTGAAGTGGAGAGTGTGCGACCAGTACCGTGGTCAGATCACTCCGCAGTCTATTTCAATGTTGAGATTTCAGCAACTAGCAGCTGTCGCAGGAACAGACCTTCCCTGATCAAATCACGTCCTTGGAAATTAATCCAGAAAAATGATCTGATCACAGCCTTGGCGAAGAACTCCCCAGCTATAGCGGACTCCAATGCGGCAGCTGATAACTTTGAAAATTGGCTAAGTCAGGCAGTAAACAGGCTGGCGCCGGAAGTGATTAGGCACCCTAGGAGAAGGCAAGTTACATCACTCTGGTACTCGGCTGAGCTCAGACAAATCAAAGTCAAATGTAGACGAAAGGAACGTATTTGGAGATCTGACTATAGCATGGAACATAGAAAAGACTATAACATAGCCTTAGAGGAATACAAGATTGCTATAAAACAAGCTAAAACTGTATATTTTACCTCTAAAATTCAGGAGGCTACTAACTCCTCTAAGGAATTATTTAAAACTGTGACTGCTTTGTCAAAATGCCCGCGGGACACTGTTTTTGCACCTGACCAAAACTTTGTAGATAAAATGGCTGTTTTCTTTCAAAACAGAGTTCAGACAATCTACAATGAACTCCTGAACACAGCTGATGCTCCTGGGGAGAACTGCATAGAGGTGCGGGAGGATACGGCACCTCAGTGTAGTCTATCACGGTTCTCACTATTAGGGGAAGAACAAGTTGTAGACCTGTTGTTACAAACTAAGTCTGGGTCCCCTCTTGACCCCTGCCCCCCTTATATTGCACATCTGGCTCCGGAGGAGGTCAGTGCATCCCTGACCCCCCTACTTAATGAGATTATGAGCTCGGGGTCTTTCCGTTGCTTTGGAAAAAGGCTTGCATTAGACCTATCCTAAAAAAAGCCACGCTTGATCCCTTGGAGGCAAAAAACTATCGCCCAATATCCTGTCTCCCGCTACCCTCTAAGATCTTGGAGAAAGCCATGAACTCGGAACTGACGGAGTATTTGGATCATAATAACATCCTTGACTCCACCCAGCATGGCTTCAGAGCTCGGCACTCTACTGAGTCAGCCTTGATTATGGCGACAGAAGAGATTCGCAAGATGATGGATGGAGGGGGTAGGGCCGTTCTCATACTGCTAGACCTAACCGCAGCATTTGACACCGTAAACCATGCAGTATTGTTGCGAAGGATGAAGGCTGCTGGCATCCTTACTTACATCATTTCTGGCATCCAGGGAACAACTAATTCACTGGGATGGACTTTAGTCAGGAAAGTTCCACCTCCCATGTGGAGTCCCCCAGGGATCGGCCTTGTCCCCAACTATGTTTAATCTGTACGTTGCTCCACTAGCTAGACTAATAAAAGAACATGGTCTTATGCTTGTGTCGTACGCGGATGACACCCAGTTAGTGGTGTCAGTTACCCAAAGCATGGAGATGTCGGCTGAACGGTTCCGCAATTGCCTAACAGCACTGATGGCATGGATGAACACCAACTTTTTAAAGCTTAACACGAAAAAAAACGAGGTTATAGAGTTCGGTCAGAAACCTTCGGTTTGGAGTCAACTATGGTGGCCCCCTGATGCGGGTATGTGCCCTGTCCCTGGGTCCAAGGCCAGGAATCTAGGCTTTCTGATTGATAAAGATCTAACGCTCGCCCCACAAATAAATCAAGTGTCTTCGGCCTGCTTCTTTACGCTGAAAGTCTTGCGTAAAATTCTTCCTTTTATTCCTTTTTCATTAAGGAAAACGGTAGTCGGAGCATTAGTTCTGTCGAGAGTGGATTATTGCAACGCGCTGTACCTGGGAGCTGGCACAAGGCAATTTTCCAAACTTCAGTCACTCCAAAATGCGGCCGCCCGGGTATTGCTTGATCTACCCAAACATTACCCTACGTCCGCTAGCATTAAGCAGTTCCAGTGGCTCTCAGTTCGACGGCGAGTGGATTTTAAGGCCCTTTGCCTAGTGCATAAAGCCCTATACGGAGGAAGCGCTGCGGATTTACAACTACTATTCCCCCGATATGTGCCACTATGCTGTTTAAGGTCCACTAACACTGGACTGGTACATATCCCCAAGATAAGAAGAGTCAGGTGGGGAGGAAAGGGTTTCTCATTCCAAGCGGCTAAACTCTGGAACTCCCTACCCGTACAGATACTACTACAGTCTAGTAGGACTCTTTTTAGAAAAATGATAAAAACATGGCTCTTTACCAAGCTTTAGATCTGTTAGCTTCTCCTGGATTGCACACATCTCAGCGCCAAGACGCCTCGGCAATAGTGCGCTTTATAAATATTCAGTCAGTCAGTCAATCCCCTTGCTTGTTATTGCTTTAATTGTTGCATGGCCTTCTCCCTTACAGTCAGTGCTTTGGTGAGTGCTCCTCTTCTTGTTCACCCTAGATATCAGTAAGTGAGCAGTGTCTGTACAATTTGGAGGCTGACCACATTTGCCTAAGGGTCCAGAGACAGTTACATTCAAAATGTTTTTTGTAGGCCTCATTTATTTTAATACCCCTGCATCACTCTCTAGTCATTTGGTCCCTTAGTTACAAACAATTGCTTTTTTTTTAATCACACTGATTCAGTTTGTGGAGATATACTATTTTATATTGTTTGAGTGTCTTTACCTTTTATTTATTTACTTAACTGCTAATAACAAGTATTGGAAATACAATAGGTCTCGCATTTGCTTGAGTTAGAGCTGTTGGCATTGTAAATGACAATGTCTTTTACCCATGTGATTTTGACTATGTATGTGGTGTGTAGTGGAATTATGTGGGTTGGATTACAGTTGTTAGTTGTGGAATTGGGTGGCTTGGAATTGTATGTTGTTCAGAGGATTTGTGTAGTGGAATTATGTGGCATGGTCTGCAGTGGAATTATGTGGATAGTAATTATGTGATATTGAGTGTACTGGCATTATGTGGGTGTTATGGAGTGTAAATATGTGGTATTTTGAGTTGTGGAGTGGTATGTATTGGAGTTTAATTATGTGATGTGCTGTTGAACTTTGTGGCATGGTGTGGAATTCTGTGGTGTGTATTGGATGTATGTGGTGTGTTGTGTAATTGTGTTGTTGAGTTGAATTATGTGGTTTAGTGTTGAATTATGTGGTGTGGATTGGAAATGTGTTGGAATTGTGTGGCCTGGAACTGTGTGGATAGCTTTGCTCCAGAACACTGTCTTTGGGTGTTAAAAAATAAAGAAAAAGCAATGCACTCAAGCAATGCATTTTTAAAGTGCTTCAATGCCGAATAAGGGTAGTATATAAATAAAATAATAAAATACCACCTTCCAAGCGGCACAGGTCATTCAATGTGTGTACATGCAAAGAAACAGGAAGTTTGCTCACGATGTGAAAGTCTGGAACCCCTCACCTCTTTTCTTTTTTTAAATTTTATATACAGTAAGCTCGACCCTTCAAGGTTAGTTGCATCTTCCTTCTGCTCCTTGTTTAAAAGCACATGTAGTCTAATGAGCTCCCTGATGAGGGAGAAAAAGCGTGTTTCCCAAGCAGTAAGAATTTTACACTCCTCTATTTGTTCTGGAAGCTTTTTTTTCCAGTCTTGCTGATTTCCCATAAAATATGCCCACATGATTAAACAAGCATTTGCAATGCAATCGGTCTGGCCTTTGGGATCTTATATGTATTTAGCTATGCAGCACATTAGCCTGGATGCTGAAACATCTACTGTTCTTTAACATGGAGGGAAAGTAAGCACCAAACTGCGTGACACACCAGGTATGGGAACACATGGAGAGAAATATTGCCTTTCAGCTGGAAATGGTATAGTCCAAAGCTCTTTTTTTAAATATAAAATCAGGGTCTTCGGTGGTCATATCACTGAAATTACAAGATTTGAAAAAAATACTATTGTCTGCGGGTGCTCGTGGAAGACAATTTCTATGGACTGGAATCTAGAGAATGCTAAAGTGATTCTGGTATTTTACTGACCTCTGCTGGTCGTTTTCTATCAAGACAGTTAAATAGAGGCAGTTGAACAGAAAAAAAAGTCCCTAAGCGGAAGCAAAGAAGTCCTAGGGCTGATTTCCAGCGCCCACAAAGTATATACACATATAAGTATATACTAAAGTATATACTAAAGTATATACAAGAGGTCCCGAATGCTCGACCTAAAAACAGGTAAAGGGATAAAATCATTGGTGGAGGGAAAGGAAGCGGTTGGAGGCTGATGGCAGGCCATGGTGGAAGCGCTGATGTGTGTGAATAATGGGGTTGGAGGGCCTGGATGCTGATAAGGGGGCTGGCACTGGGCCATGATGCATTCGCTGCAAGTCTGAGCATCCGCACTCTGAAATCTGAGGAAATCGGAAAATATTCTGGGAAGCAGACAGCTGAGGGGAGTGAGAGAGAGAAGGAGGGAGGGAAGGAGGCTGCACAAGTACTGGCCACACGAGAATAATATATATGAATAAAAACATGATCACGAATGACAGTTTCCTGCTTACATTGGATGACAACCAGCTACATGTTGCAGAGGCATGCACAGCAGCCAAGGTTTGTGTGCACACAGTGCTAATTGCTCTTTAATAAATAGACATTAATGGGCTGGCTGCCCTGAAAGTGTTGTGAACAGCTGAAGAAAGAGTGGCATATACTTGCTCCGCCAGCTGCTACTTCTTAACATAGCAATTAAAGATGAATTACCCCATGGCCTTTTTTACAATTTCCCCATCAAGTACCATGTGCTATACACAGCATGTTGTATGATATATTATTGAATATATTAATGTTTTTAGGGTGCGTTGTTGTCCATAATGCTATCTACATGTTGGATTTTACCCCTCTCTTTTATATAGCTACAATATTAGAATATCACATTACAATACAATTATAATATGACATGTTTTTGAAGAAATGTAAGTTCTTAAAATATAAAGGAATATTACATTGAAACGGGGATCTAACGCCACAGCAGAATCAGCCCAGCCTTGACTCATCAGACTTCTGGCGCCACTGCCCCTCTCCAGCCCCTGTCATCCAAAAGCCAGACATGCAATACACAAACCTAGCACAAGCACACTGGATGGTTAGGCAAGTAAATACCTACTTTCTAAAAGTGGTATTTTCAAACACAGAATGTAAAAATCACCCTCACTAAAATATGCACTTTAACATTCTCAGTTCAGGCATACTAAACTTTATTTTCCTACCTTGTTCACAGGGCCAGTTATGTTTATAAGATGAAATGAAATGAAATGAAATAGGCTTTTATATAGCGCGTGGCTACCCGGGGGCATCCCAGCGCTGCAGCAGAAGCTAGAGTGGGCAACCCCTTTATGGGAAGAGCCAGGTCTTTAGCTGTTTTCGGAATATAAGATGGTTAGGTTCCCTACGAAGGGACAGCTGGAGGGAGTTCCAGAGTTTAGCGGCATTATATGAAAAAAGACAGCCGCCAGTTCTGGCCCTCTTAATTCTAGGCACTTCTGCCAAGTGGAGCTCATCTGAGCGAAGTCTTCTGTTAGCCCTGTAAGGTCGAATCAAGGCTTTGATGATAGGTGGTCCGTTCCCTTCTAGAGACTTGTGGGCAACACAGAGGGCCTTGAAATAGATTCTCTCCTGCACCGGGAGCCAGTGAAGGGAACGTAGTGCGGGCTTTGCTGAGCAACAATTGTTGGTACCCGTGAGTAATCTTGCTGCTGAATTTTAAACGATCTGCAGTTTTGCGACCACTGAGTTCGGGGTGCCTAGGTATAGGGCGTTGCCATAATCTATCCTGGAGAGAATTAGGGCCTGGATCATCAACTTTTTTGCATGGCATGGTAGTAGGAGGAGTACTTTGCTGATCATTCTGAGCAGGCCATAGCACGAGGCAGCGGTCTTCCTAGCTTGGGCTTTGAAGGTGACTCCCCATTCTGTCCTATGGGAACAGGTAGCCTTGCAATAGTGAAAAATGAAATTGGCAGTAATTCACTATTAGGACATGCCACAAACACCAGGGCATGTCCTACCTTTCACATACACTGAACCCTGCCCACAGGGGCACCTTCGTCCTACCTTAGTGGTGCCTGACATGTAAGTAAAGGGAAGGTTAGGGCCTAGCAAGTGGGTGCATTGCCAAGTCGACATGGCAGTCCCAGACTGCACACAGGCTCTGCAATGGCAGGCCTGAGTCACATTTTACAGGCTGCTTCTGTGGGTGGCACAATCAGTGCTGCAAGCCCACCAGCAGCATTTGATTTACCTGCCCCGGGCACACACGGTGCACTATACTAGGGACTGACTAGTAAATCAAATAGCCAATCATGGAAACACCAATCCATAACAGTAACTTACAACAGGAGCACTTGCACTTTGGCACTGAACTGCAGTGGCAAAGTGCCCAAAGCATCTGGACCAGCACAAACGGAGTCCGACATACAGCTAAAAACACAGGAGGAAAAGACAAAAAATGCAGGGGAGACCCACGCCAATGGTGCCAGGTCTAACAGGTTGCTTTATGGGTCTTGTGAGTGTTTAAGGTGCTTCTATGGTTCTTTTCAATAAAGATGTTTTCTCTCACTGAGAGGGAGACTAATGGATTCCTGCTGCACAACAAGCATGTGTATACACCAGGAACGAGGGCAGTGGAAGCGGGGGCTATCGAGAGGACTGCGAGAGGGAGGAAGGGCACAAGGACGAGCAAGGAGCTGAGAAGAAACGAGGGTGGCTGGAAAGAATAGTGGGTGGAATGGGGTGGGGAAGAGAATGGACAGTATGCAATATTGACTGGAAGAGGAACAAATAGAAACAAGGGGAGGGGAGATCTGCAGCGCCTCTGGGGCTACAGGGGAGAAAAGAGCCCGATAAGCAGGATGGAGGAGGCAGCTGCAGCCGAGGAGTGCTCGGAAAGTAATAAATATCATGATGAGTAGGAACACATGTAGCAGGGGTAGTCCTCGTGGGAGATTACAACAGTAGAAAAGAAGGGACTACTGAGCATATTAACCAAAGAAAAGCAGCCATTTACGAAGAACAGTAAAAGGAGCCAATTAGATAGATGGACTGTGCTTAAAACCCATATTCCAGATACAGCATGTCTGGAAGAGACATCGCAAGTGCTGCCTAAGCGAGACCTAAAAATGTTATTAAAAATACATCTGCACTGCAGGGAAAGGAGCAAGAGCACACTGGCTAACCGGCTAGATCATTTCATCTGTGATTACTTATGTTGGATTGGAGCTGTGGGCATCCATACCTCCCAAGTGGTCACTTCAATCATGGATGCTTCTAGTGGCATCTCACCGTTGTGAGTCGGCCTCCTTTTTTGACATAAGGATAAGATAGATTGAGACCTTATCTATGTTCTTGTTTCCACTGCACATCCTCCTGAAACTCCACCTATTAAAATAGGCCGGAAGACAAAGCTGTAGCGAGAGGAGTGACAGAAACATGACTGGTAGAGCCAGGGGTAGGGCCTGGATGCCTGGCATGTAGGTCTAAAGATTCGTTCATAAATCTGTCCTAAGATCACGTGCTGAGGGGCAGTGTGGCAAGACACACTGGCATACATGGCTCCTGGCACCTTGGTTTCATGGCTGCAATGCAGTGTACTAGCACACTCTACTTGCATCAACTTCACCCATCTTCTGTCCTCTCTCCTGATATGATACCCTGTCTACTGCCCATTCTTCCGTCCACTTACTTTCTTCAACCTCTCTTTGAAGGTTGTTAAAGATCACAATAACAACTTTGTGAAACTAGTGGCCCTTTTGACGTGTGTGCTTGTCTGTTACTGCAATCCCTTTAGCTTGTCTTAGAAGTACTTCCTGATGCATCTGTTAAATAAATATTTGTGTTCTGGGTTCTTGCCTTTTATATAATTATTCATACAGCCTGTAAAACCTTTTTAATATATCCAAAACATTTGAAAAATAGGTCAGGAGATAAACTGAAAGCACATAGATGTGTGCTTGCTCCACGTCTATTCCCATGACGTTAGTTTGCATATATTTCTTCTCAGCAAGGCTTCATTCGACTGTGTGAAATAAACTTTGCCGCCCTTTTTCGCCTTATGTACTAGGATAAGGAGCAAGAAAACGTTGCTATGGTTGATTTTAGATGCCAGTTTTGGGGCTGACCCATTCTTTTATAGCCGTGTAGTTATCTGTCCAGTGCTATAGGAGTAATAGTTGGTAGAACCAGCACTCGAAATTAGGGTCAGGTGTTATTTTTCATTTGTCAGACTTTGCCGTAGAACACGTGAGAAAAAGTTCAATATGAAGAAAGGAAGAGAGGAAACTGGAGATGAAAAAATCTTCAAAATCGAGACAAAGGTAGAGCAATCGTGGGTGATAGAAGAAAGAGGCATGAAATGCAGTCATGGTTGGGCACTCTTGGCATTCAGCAATCCCACCATGCACCCTCACTGGTGGCCGGCGTTTACGAAAATCTTTATACTTTTTTTTTTTTTTTACAGAAATTAAGCACTATTTGCTTTCATATTTGTATTTAGTATCACAAACCCGCACCATTTCGGCACAGGTGCTTGGCTATCTGAGACATTTTGATGAAAGCTCGTATGCGAAATGTAATTGCAATGACGAGCGCTCTACTCAAATTCTCGTTTATTTACGACTGGTGTTTCTGGTAATGTATGTGTTGTTCTGTAAAACCTTCAGAACGTTTTGGCGCTTAATGTAGTGAATGCTTTTTAATAAATATGTATGACGTATAATTGCTTTATTATTTTTCTTCTATTCCAGATTGAATATTACGGGGTTCTAAAGCTCCCAGGTCGCATCCTAAAGCTTATTGTGAAGAGCAAAGGAACGTTCCTGGCCGCACTTAACATTCACCTGGGCTCTGTGCACTTAAACGAAGAACGATGGTACCCCCTGGGGAAAGACATTATTGAGGAAAACGCACCGAATGACGGCGTCTCTTTTATCACCTGAATTTTTTCTCAAATCCAATTAAAGAGATCATGTTTTCATACCCCACTGAATGTTAAAATACTTGATAATGGCAGCAGTGCAGAAAATGAGATTGTCAAAACCTAAGCTGGGATCCTCTATTTATTACAACCAGATCACATCATGTGGCAATTCTCACGTAGCCAGTAGAAGATTCCGGTTCTACTTAGTAACTCCATACAGACACAACTCTGTTTGTAAATAGATTCAAAATCATCCACATCGAAATAGGAACACAGGGACAGATTTAAGAAAATATACATTTGCGCTATAAAAAATGTGCACATTTCCTCTTGATAGCTTTTGAAATTCTGTTTACATTTTGCTAACTTTACAAGGTTGTCGTATCTTTTGAAAATAAATAGCAGACAAATCTTCAAAAAAGTACGTTTATTGACAGCGCCCATTGAAAATGTACTATTTTCTGGAAGACTTTGCCTGCCAAATGAGGTTTTGTACTGCGTAGACACACTAAAACTTTTCCTACTTTGCATGTGTGCTGCACAGTGAGGCATGCGTGCAAAGTCGGAAAAGAAAGGAGAGATAAAAGTATTTCTCCTGTTAATGCCTTCTTTGAAATGGCGTTAACTTTAGGCGCTGTCCACTATTGTTTGTAGATAGGGTTTTGCGTCAAAAGGCATGGGTGGTGCCAAGGAACACCCATGGATCACCCATGTAATGCCCCGTTGGCACTAAGTAATGCAAAGCAGTGCTATGTGCTGCTTTGTGTTACTTTCAGGGTACTTTGCAGCGCAAAACAAGTTTAGCACTGGAAAGTAAATTAGGGAAAAAACATTATGTGCTGGTTAGCGTCACTTCCAGTTTTTAAATATAATGAATTTCAAATAAAATATAAAAAATGTGAATGGAATATCACCCAAAAACAGTGACTACATCTATAATTTACCAGAATAAGTTGAGCAAATATATTTGCACAAATATTTTTGCTTCATAGATTTTGCAACGGTCTAGTGCATCATGGTGTGCTGTGAGATTTGATACTGCAATGTGGATGTATCTGCCTCACAGAGGTATGTATTTCTGTGTTTGTGGTCATGTTTGGAAAAGGAACAAAGACTGACAGCAATGCAGTGGCCATTTGAGATTTAGTCTGCATGCATTGAATGAAAATGAACAGCACACTGGGCAGGAAATGATTTATGTGTGCTTTCTGCACCACCCCACCAAACAATGTGGCATGTCTTGTGTTTCCTTCACCCAGTTACCTCCTAATTTACATCAACGAGGTCACTTCGGCCACGCCCGTGGGCATGAAACTTATCACAGCTTGCTATGCGTTTTGCTACCCGAATGGCAATAGGGAATGGCCACCTGTGCAACCCACCATCCTGAACTATGCTGTAACAATACATAGTTGGTCAATTGCACCAGCAGATATTCAGTGATACACCATCTTAACATACCTAGATCTCTACATATGTGCGCATGTGTGAACGCATTGGGCATGTTTATCTAAGGGAATATATTCCTCTCATTGCATTGCGGAATGTGTGTCAGTGCATGTAAGTGTGAGACACTGAATGGTTGTGTTCCCTTGAGTGCACGTATGTTTATGTCAGAGCATTATTGTATTTGAGTACATACATTATTGCGAAAGCATGTAGAGTACTTCTGTGCATGCCAGCAAGTCAGTGTGTATGTTTCTGCTTTTGGTATAGGAATATTCTTTCCTCATAAGACTGTTAGGTGAATAAAGGATAAAATATCAGTTTTGAATTTATCAGTGGGCTGTGGAGTTGCATTCTGTCCTCCGACATCTGTATTGGGCACCAGAAGGCTTCAAAATATTCTTATGGATACCAGATGCAGCGGGGATGATGTGGAGCACTCCCTCCTCATTGGGATTTCAGCTGTATCAGTCAGTGCTGTAGTACTGATCAGATTGTTAATGTCAAAACGCTGAATAGTTGATTAGCGTTAGCAGATACTGGCAGACCCTTCACGACCCTCATGTGTTTGTACCTCTGTGGGCAAGTGTGTGCTGCTGTATCAATATTTGACTCTCATCACTGGAAGTTCAGGTGCACCAGCGGTCAGTATAGTAGCACTTTATCCTCGAATGGCTGCCTATTTTTAATGAAACTCCACTGATTTTAATATGATGGTCCTACTTGAAGTATTCACTACTTCACCTCCATCTATTCCTGCTTCAGCCCCTTTACTCCCTCTTCGCTCTCCACCACTCCTCTCTCTCATACTACAACCTCACCAGTCGTGAACTCCCTCCACTCTGAAATTCCGCCTTTTTCTACTTTTGTCCCTGTACCTCACATCTCTCTTACTTCTTTCTTGCTACCTTTTTCTTTACCCTTTCCCCTATCATTAGATTCTATCTCTCTGTACCTTCTTTGGTTCAGCTCACCCATTCTACCTCCCCTCTCTGCCTCTTTAAGTCCGTATGACATCACCACACATTTTCCACTTCATTTCTGTCTTTCCACTTCACCTCTATTTTCTCCACACTTCATCTTTTTCTATCTTGTGCCCCTTCTCTACAATTCTTTCTGTTTCAGTACTCAACTTAACTGTCTTTCTAGACATCTTCTCATTTTGTCCCTCTCTCTGTCTCACTGTTCTGTCTCTAATTCACATCTCTCAGAACTTTTCTCATTGCCTAATCTCTCTCTACTTTTACCTCTCTTGAATTCATGACTCCTGGTGGCCATCAAACCTAGGACCCGCACCCACTCCCTCCAACCACGCCAGAAACCTTGGAATCATCATTGCCAACAAGCTCACCATGAAATCGCAGACCAGCGCCATCTCCTCTGCCTGCTTCCTCACTCTGCACATGCTACGTAAGATCTTCAAGTGGACATGCCCTCATCACCATCCGACTGAACTACAGCAATGCCCTCTATGTAGGTATTGCCGCTCACCTCTACACAGACTTCAGACCATACAGAACGCCACAGACAGACTCATCGTCCGCCTTCCCCGGCGAACCCACATCACACCCCACCTCAGGAAACTCCACTGGTGAGCCGTACAGAAGCGAATCCAATTCAAGCTGCTGACCCATGCACACAAGGCTCTGCACAACCAAGGACTGGCCTACATTAACCACCGCCTGAATTTCCTTCAACCATTGCGAAGACTACGCTTCGCCTCCCTTTCACTTGCCCGTCCTCCCCACATCTAAAGAAACAGATGTGGAGAACACTCCTTCCTACACATCGCAACAAAAACATGGAACAACCTCCCCACGCACCTCCGGACCATCACCTCACTTCCGGAATTCTGAATGGCCTTCAAGACCTAGCTGTTCGAATAAGCCTCCAGGACCTGCAAGCGCCTGGA
This sequence comes from Calotriton arnoldi, assembly GCA_963921515.1. NCBI lineage: Eukaryota > Metazoa > Chordata > Amphibia > Caudata > Salamandridae > Calotriton > Calotriton arnoldi. Next base: position 15,300 of record CAWUFW010020246.1, on the reverse strand, counting down.
TGCACTAATTGGTGATTAGCTGCGCTTTAGAAATCCTGGTTGATTGACCATTCTTTCTAACTTATCTTCCTTTCTACTTCACTCCTCGGTATACCTTACCACTCCCCCCACACATGTCCTACTCCTTATCTTTAGCTCATTGAATCTCTACCTCACTCCAAAGCTATACCTCTCTTCCTCTAACTTTATCTTCCTCTTTCTACCTGTCTATATTTACTCACCTTTCTCTCGTTACCATATGTTTCACCTATATTGGTACTTCATTTCTATCTCTAACTCCCATCCACCTCTACTTCACCTCTTCCGCCTCTTGCCTCCACACATTTTAATTCCTCACCAGAGTCCAAAGTCAATGTTTAATAAAAAAAAAGTGGTACACATAGAAAAATGAGAGGAAAACCATCACAGAGGAGCAGTATTAAGGAGAAGCTACTATTTCAAGTGATTTATGTATATTTCTTATTAAAATAGTGTGCCCTAGCCCAGTGCTTCCCAAACCTTTTAGAACCACAACCCACTTTTTAGTGTGGTAAACATTCGTGACCCACCTAGCTTTAATGGACAAGAGGCAGGCGATTGTTTTATGTAACTAAAGCACTGTGTGGTAGCGCTCTGTCATTTACAAAGAGCCCATTTTCCTTTGAAAAGGTCAGTAAATTTGCATAGATACACAGATTTACAAAATAAAACTATATTGCACACACGATGTGTGAAAATTGGGTTTCAGTGGATAATATTATTTGTGCATCACCTAGTAAAGTGTCTTGATTTGTTCCGATTCTAATAAAATATTTCCATCACTCTTCAGAATTACAAAAAAATGTGGTTCAGTTTTGCTTTTTTATCTGTTGAATGCGTACACTTCATTTATAGGTATTTACACTTTGTCATGCGTTACGAAAAAAATGACACACTACAGCCTTTCATTTCCACCTTCATGCACCCCAGCAATATTGTCCCAAAATGTACTTTATTTTTCTTTCCCTGACTGCAAGGTGAAATGAGTTTGTAAACACCAGCCTCCATGTTAAAAAAATAACCAGTAGAGTACATAGCCTGACATTGGATCTGTCTTAAAAGCCCAGCGAATTTGACAAGATAAATACAGAATTTAATATCCTCTTTATTGATTGCTTGGACTTTCCTCAAAAACCGGGTCACGACACACAGTTTGGGAACACTGCCCTGGTCCATTAAACATCCACCAAGTCCCTGTTACCATTTTTGCTACAATGGATTAGTAGACTACGTAGGCATTAAATTCAACTTGAAATAATGCGTTTGTTTCCAAGCGCAAAAACGATTCCCTTTATTAATGCTCGTTCAAGATTTCTTTTAGAACTATTTGGATGACAAGGCGCCGGGCAGCTTTGAACTCACTTTCTTGCATTCCCCTGTTTCTGAAAATTTTAAATATAAATCATTCTTTTTGCCATCAAGAAGGAGTGAATTAGCTGAAATGGATAATCATTTCTACGTTTTTCCGAGAAGGGGCGTCGCAAAATATGTCTTGTCGGTGCCCAACAATCCTTAAGATGGCACTGAAAGGATGGCACAGATTGACCAAAGAGTAGTTGACTAAAATTTGTGTTGTAGACATGAAGTTGTGCAGCAGCCAGCCAACACACACACGTCAAAATGTCACTATACTATGAAGAAAGAAATCCTTACGATCTGTAAACCCTTGGGTATCAAGTGGCATCACTGAAGACAGATATAGGATGCCACATATCCTTCCCTTAAAAAGAACAGAGAAAACAACCAAAGTTTGCATCCAAGCATTACAGATATCTAAAATTCCTCAAAACGCCAGTGTGGAGTACAATATCACAATCGAAAATATGTGAAAGCACATTATTATACTCTGAACCAAGTAGGTATCTCAAAAGTCTTCATAGCAATAACCCTGATCAAACGTATTCATTCTTGTTGCTCCTCCTGCATTTTCGACTGGTACACACCTCTTTATCTCTAGCCTCCTCCTGCTTCTCTTCCACTCCTTCCCCGTAAACCGCTAAACGCCTGTTAATGTTTCAAAACTTATCACCAAAATCTCTCACCCAACAACACCTAACATCTCCAACACAATGGATTGTTGAACCTGGATCACCTTCTCTTGATGTAAGCTTGTACCGTGATGTGTACCCAGTCACTGACAATTAACAAATTCGAGTTACAACACCTGTATGCATAATACACACTACTTTTTTTCAGTTGCCTTGCAACTATTTTTTTCTTTGCACACTCCATATCACAAACCTCACTCTCATCTCATGTAAAAAGTACTTGTACACTTGTGCATCCACGCAGGAAAATATCACTGGGCATGACAATTCGTTCTTCTGTAAGTCAAATGGCGTTTTACCACTACCTACATGGAGCGGTACCATATTCGTAGAACCTACTTACTACTCACAGCTTTTATCACATTTAAGCTACACCTGACAAACTATTGAAAACATTATAACACTATCCCATTAAATTACTCAGTCATTTACTTGCGGTTTGTTGTGACCAATTTTATGACGAGATATACTTTTCTCCACCAAAAACTGAGCAATTTTATTAAACTGAATGAATGCCATTATCACTTACAAACTTTGATGGAAAATCGTCCCCAGCGAAGACATTAGTGAAAAACAGGATGTTTAAACAAACCTGATTTCTAGCCATTCAGTTCAGTCAGGTTGGTCACCGGGCCATCCACACTTACATCAACTGTGCAGCAGTCCTTGGCTGGTGAAAACAGCTGATGTGCTGGTTCATTTGCAATGTTTGTCTAGACAAAACACACTTTTCTCAGTTCTATCAATTAGCAGTTCGCCCCTCTTTTGGATAGTGATCCTAAACTTTCCACTATGGTGGCAAAGTCTAAAATCTTGGGGCATATTAGCAAGAAGAGGCGATAATCATCGCTAACCCTGCTTAGCGTGATTTTTTTATCGCCGGCTATCGCTGGAATATATTGCCACGCTAACGCTGTATTAGCAACGATTAGCGCTATGGTGATGAATATTCCAGCGATAGCGGGGGAAATGGGCCAACATCGCTGAAAAACCAGCGATGTTGCATGGAGAAGGGAGAACACCTTGCTGATACGACCCTGTGGTCGTATCAGCATAATCCACCCCCCATGTTAGGTATGGCTAACACCTGCTAATTGCAGGTGTTAAATAAATGGCGATGACCCCGGTTAGCGCGACTTTTCACGTCGCTAACTGGGGCCATGGCCACCTTGCTAATAGGCGATAGGCCTGTTAGCGAGTGTTTCCCAGGTTTGTTCGTCGGGAACGCCCACTTTGCATGTCATTAGCGATAAATATCGCTGACATGCAAAGCAGTAAAAAAACGGGCGCTAATGCCCGCAAACTGTCGCTAACTGCTGTTAGAGACAGTTTGCTGATAGGGCGATATAAATATCGCCGCTTTAGCGGCAAAAAGTGCCGCTAAAGAGGCGATAGTGCCCTTGCTAATATGCCCCCATGTTTTTAGGCTTGCAACTTAGAAAAGTGCCAGCATTCTGCATGTGAAGGGAAGCAAGTTATCGGGTGAGGTGCAAAGCTCTCTTGGGCCCTGCTAGACCTGGCACTTCTGACAGGTCAAAGGTAATTTTATTTCAGTTAATAAAAACCATAATATATTATACAAAAAACATTAAAAAGTGCACAGATTTTTATAAATCGGTTTTCTACAATTTTATTTTGAGCAACGCTAAAATTCATAAAAGATATTAAGACTAGCGTCTTAAAACGATTGTGTATATCTGATCTTCTTATAATCTTGTTGTCAATTTGTTAAAACCTATTCTTGCACGTAAAACAATGCGGACGTTTAAAGGGAATTAAATGATACACAGCCCAACCTGTGTCTCCCTATCTAAGGTGCAACACATCATACCTCTGCCGGATTGTGCGGGTTTTAATTTAAGTTGTCTTTATCTATGACTGTTACAGGTTATAATGAAGAAAAAACTACCACACAAATTTCTAGAAATACTGAGTTTACGTGATGCTCCTCCGAGGCTTTGCAATAGTTTACCGCTTCCCTTTGATAAAAAATTTCTACAGTGTCGGCCTTGTGTTAAGTTTGTCACCCCTTTGCAGTCAATGGCCGCTCTGCTTTAAGATAAAAATGTTATCACACACAAGAACTCAAGGGGTACCAGCATTACCTAGTATGCATCAATGTTTTTAAAGTCATTCTAGCACTCTGTTTGGTTAAAATCATTGTGGTGCCGTTCTTACATTGTGTTCATCAGACCTTTTGCGATCAATAGCCGCTCCGCTTTGAGATAGAATTTTATAAAGGCTGCTATTATTTGTGGAGACTCTCCTTTAATACAAAATAGTAAAGCGTGACGACATGATCTGATGCCATACAAATTAAAAATTCTTTTCAATAAAATTATTCTTTCCATTAAAATAAATTGGGCAGATCAATAGGATATGAGTCAGACTTTCTTTGTGTAATTGGCAGAGTCTGCATGTTGTATTCAGAGGTTTTGGTTGCCATTTGGGGATATATTCTAATGTTTGGCATAGGTCAAAATGTAAGTAAAGTAACTTGCTTTTGTAGAATGATCTAAGTAATGTCGTAAGTTATTTCTGAGGGTGAGGCTCCCTGTAAGTGGCAATCATTGTCCAGGCGTGCCTCCTTTTCCTAAACTCTTATTTGTGTTCGAGCCATGACAACCTCCTCATTTGTTTATTGATAACTTTTTTTTAAAAGATACCTGTGGGAGTGCAATGTCCCATAACTCTTTGGCTTTCAAATCTTTTAATGCTGTGTTAAGAACTGAGGTCCAGTTGTTCGGATTTTGATTTGTGTTATTTTGAATTTCTTTCCATATCAGGGCTCGCAATGTGTTTTCATCAGAGGATCTTATCAATGACATATATTTGATCTTGGCGCCTGTTTGTGCTAGTTTTTGATTTATTAGCCCAAATTCTAATCAAATCTGAGAGGGATATGCACTCTGAGGAAGCTGAAATAAAAGTCTGAAAACCTTGTTTTGTGCTGATTTAAGAAAAATCCTGAACTTATCAGGAATAGTTTCAGTGCCATAACAAAGTGTTGGGATGAACTTGGCTTGTATTGCAGCTAGTAATGGCTGAAAGATCAGACTTTGCAATTTCCAGTGTATTTGCTGAAATGCAGAGATTATGGAGGCAATTCTTGGTTTCAATGAGCTCTGGTGTAAAAAATGTGACTGCCGGTCTTGTAGCCAAACGCTGAGGTATTTGTATGACATTCCTTGGAGAATTGGTTTCCCCCCCAACGACCAGCTGCCTTTCCTATTTATTTTCCTGCCAAAAATCACTACCTTTGTTTTTGTAAGATTAATAGCCATTTCATTCTCGATACAGTAGATGTTTAATTGGTTGAGTAGCCTTTGTAGGCCCATCAAGGTTAGATTCATAAGGACGAGATCGTCAGTGTATTGTAGTGAGGCCACTTTCTTGGTTGCCAGTCTTGGTGGGTAGGGGTCAGATGTTTCTAAGTGAGCACCAAGATCCACCAGAAACAGATTGAAACGCATTGGCGCCAAGACGTAGCCTTGCTTCAGGCCTCTCTTTATTGGGATTTTGTCTATCAGGTCGAGATTTTGACCAAGTTTAACCTGGGTCCAGTTATTGGTATACAAAAACTGAATTGCATGCAGTAAGTTTATGGGGATATCCCAATTGCACAACTTTTTCCATAATCGAAAGCTTTTGAGAAATCCACAAAACATGTGTATAATAGTTGTTTCTTTAGCACGCATTTGTGCACAATCGTATTAAGATCTACCAGGTTGTCTAGAGTGCTGGCTTTTGATCGAAACCCTGTCTGGTTATATGGAATTGCATTTTTCATTTCAGCCCTTTTGACAGGTTTATACCCAAACTTTTAGCCTCCTATTTTTCTGACCCTGGTTTCGTTGGGTATAGGATTCTGGGCACTTTACCACTGCTGATCAGTGCTAAAGTGCATATGCTCTCTGTATAAATTGTGACAATAATTGGTTATCCGTGATTGGCATATTTGATTTACTGATAAGTCCCTAGTAAAGTGCACGTTGTCTGCTAGGGCCTATAAATCAAATGCTGATAGTGGGCTTGCAGCACTGGTTGTGCCACACACATGAGTAGCCCTTTAAATGTGTCTCAGACCGACCACTGTAGTGTCTGTATTCGAAGTTGTAAACTGCCATGTTGTCCTGGCAAGTGGGCCCAAACCTTCCCTTTCCTTACATGTAAGGCACCCCTAAGTTAGGCCTAACGTGCCCCCATGGGCAGGGTGCAGTGTATGTGAAAGATAGGACATGTACCGGTGTGTGTGGCATGTACTGATACTGAAATACTGAGCATTTCGTTTTTCACTATTGAAAGGCTATCTGTCCCATAGGCTTATCATTGGGGTTGCAATGTAACATTTTTACATGTGTAGCTTTCCATAGGGACAAGATAGAAAATTGAGTTTAGGCTCTCTGAACTCAGAATTTATTAACACACTTTTCGGTAAAGATGGTTTTAAAATTCTGTGTTTGAAAATGCCACTTTTAGAAAGTGGGCATTTTCTTGCTTTACCATTCTGTGTGCCTCTGGCTGTTTGTGTATTCAGCGTCTGGTGTTTGAGTGACAGGAGCTGGGGATGTGCATTCACTCTAGACAGTCATTGGGGGGGTGAGGTGTGCCCTGCCTTGCCTGGGTGACCCATCACGGGGCTGAATAGACCTGGTCTGCATTTAGAGTGGTGGGAGGAGTTTCGCTTGCGCCTGAATAGGCTGTGTCTCCTTTTTCACAATGCTGTCTCCGCCCCCTGTGGTCATGCTGCACCAGGGAGGACAGGACTGGTTTTGACTGGGTTCAGAGACACAGCAAAGAGAACAATGACAAATTGGGGTAGCACTTTAGATTACATCAAGAAACAAGAGAAGCATGCCAAGAAGAACGGAAGCACTGTGTGAAGAGCGCTGCCTTTTCTGTGTGAAGGGTAGGTTGGCCTGCAGTTGCTGCTTCTATCTGTGGTGGAGGAAAAGGACTGACTCTTTTTGCCCTGCTGTGGTATCCTGCTTGTGAAGAAATCTTCAAGGGCTTGTGTGTGCTGGCCCCTTGTTAGAAGTCTCAGGTAAATCAAAGACTTCTTGAAAAGATCCTTGCTGGATCTCAAAGAAAACCTGCCTGGAAGGAAAGCCACAGAACTGTGTGAGGAGCGCTGCCCCTGATGTGTGTGGGGTTGGCCGGCCTGCAGTTGCTGCTTCTGTCTGGAGTGGGAGAAGGACTGGGCTGTCCTTGCACCTTTTTTTCCTTTTTGCACAGAAGTAAGCGCGTGGTGAGCGAAACAGTGAGCAATCCCCTTGTAATCAAAGTAAGCGCGTGGTGAGCGCTATAATGAGCAATCCCCTTGTGATCAAAGTAAGCACCTGGTGAGTGGTTCCATTCCTTTTTGGAAAAGTGCCCCTCGCAGTGTGTAAGCTCCAGCGTGGCCCAGCTTCTGAGTCAGCCGTACTAGGAGGGGGCGGGCCTGTGCCCAAAGCCGCAGCCCTGGAAAGGAGCCTGTACACTCTGGGCGGTGAAATCGACACTTTGATGGGAAGAGCTGCCCCGGACGGCATGTCTTTTTGGGTAACTTGCGCCACACCAGTAGTGCAGACGCGAGCTGAAGGACCGGCAAGAGGACAAACCAGTCAGCACGGGTCTCAGCAAAGCAAGCTGCACCCACACACATTTTGGGAGTGCCAGATCCTGCGAATGGCCACACATTGCGGAAAGCCGCCTCCGCCTTTCTTTCCCTGGAGGTATTGTGGGGACAGCGCGGGAGGCGCCCTCATCCCGCATTGCTTTGCAGGCGGCTTGGCGTCAGCTGAGAAAGCTGATGCGGCTCTGGGGGCATTAGTCATTCTTTCAAAGCGGTCCACAAGGCCCCGGAGGGCTCCAGACACGCTGCAACATTGCCCGCAATAGTTTTGGGAGGCCACCTTGTTCAGCAGTTGCTCCGCGTGGTCACAGGCAGCTGCACATTACAGTTCTCACATGTGGGGGACCAAGTGAGGTCTCCCACCCTCATCTACTGTGTGTGCCCCCCCTTTGTGCTAGTGCATACTCTGTGGAGGCGCCTGGCTGCCGTAGTGGGAGCGGCACGGGGTAAACCTCGACAGAGGTCCCGGGAGGCAGGAAGAATTCCACGGAAATTACCGTAGTCACAAGTAGCAGGCGCGCAGATGCGTCTGCTCTCTGCGTGGTGAACAGACCATACCATATAAGAGTTAATAGGAGTGCATATGGGCTGCACCTCGTACTCTTGTGGAGAGATGTCATGACCCGTGGGGGTAGTGCTGCATGTGACTTTTTTTCCAGTACAAGCTGCATGTCATGTCATGTTTACGGTGATATGGTGATTCCTGTTTGTGTACTTTTGCAACCATGGTACAGGACTTGCGCTAATGTGGTAATTCAGGTATTTTATTAACTGCTGCATTTTTATGCCCTGATGCTAGTGCATAGGTGGTCTCGCCTTACAGTAATTCAGGAGTTACATTGATATGTACAGTAATGATGTTCTTTTATGACGTGCAATTTATAAGTGTTTGCTTTACTGCACCACATGTAATGTCGTGACAAATGCCTAGTTGGCAAACTGGTTTATGAGCTATATGATGTTATGACAATTGTCTAGTGACAAAGTGATTATTGATTTATGTGCATGTGGTCTATGTGTTTTATGAGCATTTTGATGACAAGTGCCTAGTGGCACAGTGATTTATGTGATTCTTGGTCTTATGTATAATACAAAGGATATTTTTATATAACCTTGTGTGGAGTCTCTCTTTGTGGTGCGCCTAGGATGTCACTGGTGTGTGTGTGTTTGCGCAAACGCTTTACACATTGCCTCTGGGATAAGCCTGACTTCTCTGCCAAGCTACCAAGTGGGTGAGCAGGAGGTATCTTGTCTGTGTAACTCCCTTACCCGGACTAGAGTGATTTGTTCTGCCTGGCTTAGGTGCATACCCTAGCCAACCAGAAACCCCATTTCTAACGGGCCCCCACTGTAAAGGCAAAAAATGATGTCACTGGATGCGGTCCTGAGATTTGTGAGGAGCCATGAGAACAAAATCAACGAAATGTGCAGACTAAAGTGGGCAGCTTCATTGCTTATGGGCTGAAATATGGGACTTATTTCGAAACTTTAAGCAAATATGGCTGTTTGAATCAGACGTTTTGAAAAAGAAAAAAAAATTGTTAAACCCAAGATGGTTCCTAGATCTAGCATACAAACCCAAAGAAAATATGCAGAGCACTAATGAGTGGTGTTGTCAAGAGATGTGCTGCCATTGGAGAAGGATTGTAAAAGGGACACTAGCTTGCCAATTTTTTCAGTTTGTTAAACAAAAGCAAACAAAGCTCCCTAATGGAGACTTGAATAATGAGGGATAGGGCATTTTAAATCAGAGAGATCCCAATTAATTTTGTTAGGCTCCTTTCTCTCTCCTGTGAATAACATATTTTGTGGTGTCCCATAGGGCTCGGCCGCCCTCTGTATTTGTTTAACTTCTGTATCTGAAAGAGACACGTTAGTGACAGATTCCTTACCTTAGAATATCCCCAGGCGTCAGGCTGGATCCGGAAAGTTTTTTGCGTAGCAGTACCCTTGCGCGTCGGTAGGCGGCGTCGTGCGGCTCCGCGTCCGTCGTCGGCGTCGTGATCGCCGGGATGACGTCGCGGGCAGTACTTAGGCGCCGCCCCTGCGCGCTGACGTCAGTTCTTCTTTTTCCGCGCCAGTAAGCGCAGATCCGGGAAGAGCAGTGCCCTAGTCACTTTTTGACTATCTTTTTGTGAAATTTTTCACTGTTCTCTTCAACGAGTCTTCACGACTCCTAAGGTGTCGTAGGGATGCCCGGCTTTAAGCCCTGCGAGGAATGTGGTCGTATGATGTCCATCACGGACCCCCACCTCGAGTGTCTCTTCTGCCTCGGCCGAGGCCACGACACGAAGTCGTGCCCTGACTGCCGGAAACTTCATCCGAAGGCTTTGCGAGAGCGGTCTCGAAAGCTCCTTGAAGTCCGGCAGTCGGCTCCGCCGCCGCAGCAAGCCCCGGTCCCGGGAGAGGTCGAGGGGCCGGACGCGGAGTCCCCGCCGTTCGTCGGAATCCAAGTCTTCGCGCTCCTCCGGTAAGTCGAAGCACAAGAAGTCTAAGCGGCGTCATCGCTCTAAGACTTCGCCTCGCCGGTCGCGCGACTCGGCTGAGGTCCCTGTCGGCACCGTCCCCGCCCCCGCGGCCCCGGACGTGCCTGTCGAGTTGCCCCCGCATTACCCGTCCTTCCCGGGTTCGGGGCGACTCCGGCCGAAGTACAGAAATTCCTGTCGGCCATGGCCCGCCTCTTCGGGCCTCAGGGTCCCTCCGGTGCGCCTTCGGGCCCCGCGGGCCCAGATGGGGTTGCTCCGGCGTCGCCGTCGACTCCGGTCCCGGCGTCGCCTGTCCCACCAGCCTTCGTCCCGGCCTCGGCTCCGGCCCCGGCCTCGACCCCGGTTCCGGTGGTGCCGCAACCTCCATCGACGCCGGTTGACCTAACCACGCCTCCGCCGACGCCGATGTCCCCGGTGCCGTTTCCGACGCCGTCCGAGGCTCCGGGCGGCGTCGTTCCCCGGTTCTCCCCGGGTCCGGACATGGAGCCGGACCGGCGTCGCCCGACGCCGGTTCCGGCGCCGATGAGGCCTTGGGTCCCTTATGTCCCTCCTCCTCCATCTTTTCAACCTGAGGAGGACCAGGAGAGCTGGGAGGGGTCTGACGACCCTCTCACACAACAGTGCGAGTTTGACCCGGACTGGGTTGAGGAACTTGGGGATGCCAGTGGGCTGGATACCTCCCCGACTCTGGCATGCTGTCTCCTCCCGTGGCAACGGAGGAGGGGGCTAATTTTGCAACGGTGTTGCGTAGAGCTGCTGGAGCCTTAAATCTCCAGTTGCCTACAGTGGCCGTCAGGACTAACCTCCTGACTGAAGTGCTTCAGCCGGCGGCCTCCTCTTCGGAGCCTGTGCTGCCGTTCAACGATGCACTCACTGACGTTCTTTTGGGTGCCTGGTCCAAACCCACCACAGGGGCTCCTGTGGATAGGAACGTGGCCCGACGCCATCGCCCGGCTCCGGGCGACCCCCTGTTTCTCTCCCAACACCCCACCCCTGAGAGCTTGGTTGTCCAAGCCTCTGCCTCCCAAACAGCCTTCCCTACCGCCCCTCCGGATAGGGAATCCAAGCGCCTGGATCACTTTGGGAAGAAGGCTTTCTCTTCCTCCAGTGCTGGCTTGCGGTCTGTTAATACCGCTTGCCTCTTGGGCCGATACACCCACTCCCTGTGGGATTCGGTGGCTGATGTTTTGCCGCAGTGTTCTGAGGAGGTCCAGACACTGCTTACCCGCGCTATTGCGGAAGGGCGTGATGCGGCTAAGTATACCATCCGCTGTGGCCTTGATACCGCCGACTCGCTGGGCAGATCGCTTGCAACGACGGTGGCGCTGCGTCGCCACGCCTGGCTGAGAACCACTGGTTTTTCAGGGGATGTCCAGAATACTCTCATGGACATGCCCTTTGATGGAGTCGGTCTCTTTGGTTCAAAGGCGGACCATGCGCTGGAGCGTTTCAAGGATTCACGGGCTACTGCTAAGTCCCTGGGCCTTGCTGTTGTGCGCCCTCCGCAAACGTCTGCTTTTCGCCCCTTTCGTGGCCACGGAAGGGGCGCCCAGTCACGTCCACAGCCCGGCCAACGGCCCGCGCAGCAAGCGCCTTCGCGTGGCCGAGGACGTGGATACCGCCGTGGCGGTTCGGGCAACCAGCGTGCGGGTCAGGCCACCACCTCCAACCCGTCCGCGGCCTCCAAGCCCTCCTAGTCCCTCCTTTCAGGTGCACAGCACGCCAGTCGGGGGCAGGGTCCGCCATCACCTTCACCACTGGCGTCCCATCACCTCGGACAAGTGGGTCTTGGACATTGTCCGAAGGGGCTACTCCCTCCCCTTCGAGACCACCCCCCAGCCATGCCACCTCAATTCCACCGCATGTCAGGGGATCACTTGGTGCTTCTACAGAAGGAAGTCACGGCCCTCTTGGCCAAGAGGGCCATCGAGCATGTTCCGACCCCAGAAGTAGGGCGTGGTTGCTACTCCCACTACTTTCTGGTGCCCAAAAGGGACAAGGAGGACATGCGTCCTATCTTGGACCTCCGGAACGTCAATCGCTTCCTCCGGAAGGAGAAGTTCAAGATGCTCACCCTAGCTCAGGTCTTGACTGCCCTCGACCCCGGAGACTGGTTGGTAGCGTTGGACTTGCAGGACGCCTATTTCCACATCCCCGTCCTGCCGGCCCACCGGCGTTACCTTCGGTTCACGGTAGGCCTCGAGCATTTTCAGTTCACCGTGCTCCCCTTTGGCCTTACCAGTGCCCCTCGGGTGTTCACGAAAGTGATGGCGGTGGTCGCAGCTCATCTGCGCCGGGCAGGGGTTTCAGTCTTCCCCTACCTCGACGACTGGCTGCTGAAGGCGGGCTCGTCCCAGGCAGTTGTCTCCCACCTCCAGACTACGGCCGAACTCCTGCACTCGCTGGGGTTCTCCATCAATGTGCCAAAGTCGCATCTGATTCCTTCTCCACAGCTCCTTTTCATCGGAGCAGTTCTGGACACGACGCAGTTTCGGGCCTATCCTCCCGAACGGCGAGTCCGGGATATTCAGGCTATGATTCCGATCTTTCAGCCCTTATCCTGGGTTTCGGTACGGATGACCCTGAGGCTGCTGGGCCTCATGGCCTCCTGCATCCTGCTGGTCACTCATGCCAGATGGCATATGCGGGCTCTGCAGTGGGACCTGAAGTTCCAGTGGGCGCAGCACCAGGGCGACCTGTCCGATCACGTCCAGATCTCGGAGGGGACTGCAAAACAGTTGCAGTGGTGGCTCTCGAACCGGCAATGGGTCATGGGCAGATCCCTCTCCCTTCCCCAGCCAGAGCACACAGTTGTGACGGACGCGTCCCTTCTGGGATGGGGCGGTCACATGGGAGAGGCGGAGATCAGAGGCCTCTGGTCTCCGGCGGAGTCCCGGCTCCATATCAACATTCTGGAGCTCCGGGCGATCCGTCTTGCACTCAAGGCATTCCTTCCCTCTGTCAAAGGGAAGGTAGTGCAGGTGTTCACAGACAACACCACTGCCATGTGGTACTGCAACAAACAAGGCGGGGTGGGGTCGTGGACCCTTTGTCAGGAGGCTCTGCGCCTCTGGACATGGCTGGAACACCAGGGCATGTTCCTGGTGGTTCAACACCTGGCAGGTTCCCTGAACGCCAGGGCGGACGAACTCAGCCGCAGGTGCATGATGGATCACGAATGGCGTCTTCACTCGGAAGTGGCGCAAGGACTCTTTCTACAGTGGGGAGAGCCTTGGTTAGATCTATTCGCCACCGAAGAGAACGCGCAATGTCATCAGTTCTGCGCGTTGGAATTTCCAAGGCGGCACTCGCTCGGCGACGCTTTTCGTCACGAGTGGAGTTGCGGTCTATTGTACGCCTTTCCGCCTATACCACTTCTACCCAGAGTGTTGAAGAAGATTCGGCACGACCGGGCCCAAGTCATTCTTGTGGCTCCGGACTGGGCTCGAAGAGTTTGGTATCCCGAGCTACTCAATATGAGCGTAGATCCCCCGATCCGTCTGCCTCTTCGGGAGGATCTTCTGTCGCAGCAGCAGGGGACGGTCCTCCACCCGAACCTGTCCAGTCTACACCTGCTTGCGTGGAGATTGAGCGGCGGCAGTTGATTCCTTTCGACTTGCCTCCCGAAGTTTGTGATGTGATTCTGGCAGCCAGGCGTCCCTCCACTAAGGTGGTATACGCCTGCAGGTGGAACAAATTTGTGGCATGGTGCACAGCAAAGGCTGTGGATCCCCTTTCTGCCCCTCTTTCTGAGGTCCTTCTGTTCCTTCTCTCTCTGGCCCAACAGGGTTCTGCCCTGGGTACCATCAAGGGTTATCTTTGTGCTATCTCGGCCTTCCTCAGGCTCCCTGATCAGCCCTCCCTTTTCAAGTCCCCTGTTGTTAACAGGTTCTTAAAAGGCATTACTCACCTCTTCCCTCCTGTTCCGTTTGTGATGCCTCAGTGGGACTTAAACTTGGTTCTTACCTTTTTAATGTGCGCTCCCTTTGAGCCTCTACATAACTGTCCTCTTCGTCTTCTGACTCTGAAGACAGCCTTTCTGGTGGCCATCACCTCCGCTCGGCGGGTGAGTGAGCTCCAGGCTCTATCTTGCAAACCTCCCTTTCTGTCTGTTCATCCAGACAAGGTTGTTCTTCGGACGCGTCCGTCCTTCTTGCCAAAGGTGGTTACTGCTTTCCACATTGGGCAGACCATCACTTTGCCCACCTTCTTTCCGCCTCCGCATCCTTCCAGAGAGGAAGAGAGGCTCCACCGTCTGGACCCAAAACGTGCGCTCTCCTTCTATATTGACCGCACAAAACACTTCCGGGTGGATGACCAGCTCTTTATTGGCTACGTGGGCGCCAAAAAAGGTCGGGCGGTGCACAAGAGGACCATCTCCCGCTGGGTTACCTTGTGCATCAAGACCTGCTATTCTTTGGCTAAAAGGAGCCTCCTGTTGGGCTGCGTGCCCATTCCACCAGGGCAACGGCTGCTACCACGGCCTTGGGCCGCGGTGTTCCGCTGCCGGTTATCTGTCAGGCAGCTACGTGGGCCTCGCTGCACACGTTTACAAAGCATTACTGCCTTGACAGTCAGGTCCGGAGGGACGGCTTCTTTGGCCGTTCTGTCCTCCAGGACTTCCTTGTCTGATCTTTGTTCGCAGACCCACCACCGGGGTTGGTATTGCTGGGGTATCTATTCTAAGGTAAGGAATCTGTCACTAACGTGTCTCTTTCAGATGCACAAGTTACTAACTTGTGTAACGATATATCTGTAAGAGACAGTAGTTAGTGACAGATTCCTACCGCCCCACCCATCCTCCCCGTTCTGCGAACTGATTTCTAGGGTTAAGGACATCCCTTTCAGGGCCCTAGTATTTTTCAGACACCTATGTCAGCTTCTTGCATGGCTCTGCGTTCCTGGCGCGGAAAGTCGTGTACAGAACTGACGTCAGCGCGCAGGGCGGCGCCTAAGTACTGCCCGCGACGTCATCCCGGCGATCACGACGCCGACGACGGACGCGGAGCCGCACGACGCCGCCTACCGACGCGCAAGGGTACTGCTACGCAAAAAACTTTCCGGATCCAGCCTGACGCCTGGGGATATTCTAAGGTAAGGAATCTGTCACTAACTACTGTCTCTTACAGATATA